>JASCZW010008327.1:0-52230 GCA_034211315.2 Aedes japonicus | reverse complement strand
TCCGCTTTGTCGCGAATGACTAGATGATTATAAGCAGTTAAGAAGTCGATATAGAGTCGCCACATAGCGGGGGACTTTGATTGTTGGCAGTGTGTGGAGAGAGGAAAAAGAACCAATGCCACGTAGAAAACGGCCATTTGCTGGTCAGTAGCAAAAAAACGAAGCTAACGCGCATGCGCGTGTGAGTGACTGGCATATAATTTCAGATGCACTCACTCACATTGTGTACATATGGAGAGCTGTGAAGTGTTTTTTTCTTTCGTTTCTGTTGGAGTAAATCGGTAACGCAGTGTGCTGATGACCTCCTTGGAGACCGACGGCCTCCCTAGCGACCTAAGTTTTCTTAACGGCATACGCTGAAGCATTCTCGACGGCAGCCATTTCTTCAAAATTTAGATTTGATATAACTTAGATTCTGTACTAGATATTGAATAATCAATCACATCAGTTTGTAAACTTACTTGCTGTGAGCAATCTGATAGAGTTCGATTTGATTTGCATTCACTAACAATCGAGATTTATCAATTTGAAAATGCGAGGTAAGTTTGCGAGAGAGAGATAAAAGATAGGAAAAAATACATGGAGCAGCGATTCACCTTAAATAAACAACTGAGAAAATTTTGTCATTCCTGTTCAAGACTCCACTCAAGCTAGTTGTAAAATAAATCCTTTCTACTGTTCAAACTTTGCTGTTCCGGTTATTTCCAACAATTAAGAGGTTATGGGCGACTCACGCATGGATTTGGTCCACGGGATCCCGCAGTTCTCGGGCACCGGTTTCGACAATTGGCGTTTTCGAGTGGAGAAGTATCTGAAGTTCGTGAAGCTGTTGGATATCATCAAAAAGGATCCTTCCGACGGAAGCGGCCGAGCTCACGAAGTTCCAGGAAGATGACGGTAGGGCGGCGTTCCTGGTGACATCATTCGTCTATGACGATTTGCTGCATTTGGTGCGGGACAAGAGACGTCAGGGAGATGTGGATGAGCCTCTGAATCCGCCTACGCCAAGAAGTCCGTCTCGTCAGCAGACATTCGTCAGGAAGCAACTTGCGAAGCTGCGAATGGTGGAAGGTGCGTCTGTGAAAGATCACCTGAAAGCCTTCGAAGAGCTGATCCGGCAACTGAAGCTGGCCGGAGCGAAGCTTGAAGAGAACGATATTGTGTCCCAGCTGTTTGCTACCCTTCCCGAGTCGTTTGATCCGTTGATTACGGCGCTGGAAAATCTGGGTGAGGAAAACCTGAAGCTGGATGTTGTTCACGAGCGCCTTCTTGCCTAGGAACTCAAGAAAACCAACCGGGCAGCGAATTCCCACCAAGAGAAACCTGCAGCATTCCAAGGATCGAAGTAGAAACCTGGTAAGTTCACCGGAAAGTGCAACCGTTGCCAGAAGAAGGGGCACAAGGCCAAGGACTGTCGTGTGAAGTTGAAGGCGGAAGGGCGCGCTGAAGCTAACGCTGCTGCTGGAGGTAAGGCGGTGGCTTTCATGACCGGAAGAGGCTCCCAAACAAAGGACGAGGGAGTGGTTTCCTTCAAGCTGGATTCGGAGCCTCGGACCACCTTGTGACATGCTGAAGCACTGTTTCGCCGACCTCACGAAGCTTTAGCAACATATCGTCATCAACGTGGCGAAGGACGATCAATCCCTGGTGTGCTGGCACCGAGGAACAATCAAAGGCGTCAACAAAGAAGCTAATTACATATATCAGCCTGCATGATGTCCTCTTCGTACCAGATCTTCGAGCGAACCTGCTATCTGTGAAGAAAATGGCAAAAGCGAACGTGAATGTAACATTCACGAAAAAGGAAGCGATCATGAAGCAAGGTCGTGACCTGATTGCGAGATGTCCCATGCGGACGACTTACGACTCTCCGCGTGGATACGGTGGTGGCCAACTGTGTGGAGCTGTGACCGGTAACCTGTGGCATCGTCGACTGGCTCATTTGGGGTGCAAGAATTTGCAGACACTCGTGAACAGGTAACAGGTATTCCCGAGGAACCAGGTAAATTGGATTTTTGCGATGTTTGTGAAAGCAGTGCCGAGAACCATTCACGGGTACTAGAGTCCGTGCTGCAAGACCTCTAGAACGAGTGCACTGCGATGTGTGCGGTCCAATTACACCAGCGGCTTGGGATGGTTCTCGGTACTTCGTCACCTTTATTGATGATAGCTGATCCCGGTGCGTGCGCTGCTACGCTTGCAACTAAATGAAGGAAGATTTAGTAGTAAAATTGATCTTTATTTTCATTGTTTGTCTTATATACTAATTTACAAATCTTAAGTGTTTTAGCATTGGGCTCTCAGCTTCGTTTGAGGTGTTTTATGTGATTGATGTGTTTAGTGTGTTTTGTGATTTAATTATTTTTCAGTCATTATTTATTAATTATTTTTTCAGTTCATGGGGCATTGTTTGGTAAAAATTTGATAACCTAGTTCTAAAACTACAACTACAACTACAATTTGAAAATCATAGGGTTGCGGAACCAGATTCCGAATGACCTGGTGATCCGATGTCAAGCAGGGTGCCCTGTACCGATTGATATACTCACTAAAACGATCGTCGAGCATTTTTATCTCGGCCAGACGGTGGACCTCAGATGTTCTTGTTCTCGGAGGGTGTTAGTAATAAGCGCGCTAACGGCAGCTTCGTGTGGACTGACGATGTTTTGTCCGAGATTGTGGAGCTGACGAGTGTTGACTTATCTCAGCAGCCTTTTCTGCAGGAGTTATCAATCAATCCTTAGAGTCATTGCTGTCTAATGGGATCAACGGTGGAATGGGCGCTTGGCTTAGTTTTTAAAATTTTGGTCAACTTCCAGAACGGCTTTGCACAATCTGGGAGAGAGCGGATCTTGTCAGCAAAATTGTTATTCTTAAGGTCCACAATTCTAGCATTAATAATTTTGGTCACTCGATTACAGTGACGTTTGAGCGTTGACAAACCAGTTCGCTGGTATTGCCTTCGAATGGCGTTGCGCAATTGAATAAGTTCTTTAGTGGGTCTATCAATGGGTACAGAGTTGCTCACCTGATCAATCACCGGTACGTGTTGCTCCCGGGCCTGGGAGATCGCTTGCTCGATGCTCTGCAGCTGCCGTTCGATGTCATCAACCGAATCAAGGTGCATGTCGAAATCGATGTTGTCGTCAACGTGTTGTCAGAACCTCTCCCATCTGGCACGATGGTAGTTCCGTCTGGTGATCCGATGCCGGTTGACCGAGGAGCCAACTTCGGCCACCACCGGATAGTGGTCCGACCTGAGCTCCTGGTGCACGACCGGCTGGGCGATGTTGTTCCCCATGTTCGTGAGGAAGATCTCGATTGTCGAATGGACGGCGGATCTGCTCAACCGGGTGGGAGTATCCGGGCCCAGGACTCCTGATACGATCAAAGCTTGTCACCTTAAGTGGTGGGTAGTAGGCTCAGATGTTACATTCCTGACTAACGCCGATACGGCTCTGAACACGGTCCACATGAAGGACCGTGTCAACCCTAACATGGCCTCCCTGATTCAAAGATAACCATGGTCATCATCGGAGGAACTTCAATGCTTGGGCTGTGGAGTGGTGAAGCATATGTACCAACGCTAAAGGTGCAACCTGCTAGAAGCTCTGGTAAAGTTGATAGTTACACTATCGAACGTAGGTTCCGCCAGCATGTTTTGCAAGGCCGGTCGTGCATCCGTCATCGATGTTACCTGTTTAGTCCGTCGCTGATGACAAATATGAACTGGAGAGTGTGTGAGGTGTATACCCACAGCCACCATCTGGCGATCCGGTATAGCAACGGCCAGCGAAATCTTGTAGCAATACAAAAGACTAAGAGTTGCAAGACGAAGGGGTCTTTGACAACGAACTCTTGAACCGAAACGCGACGAGCTGACGAATAATGCGACACAACCATGCCGGGAAACTGGATCAAGGAACAAGCGGCGCCCAGCTTACTGGTGGAATGATCAACTCATTATGCCTTGCGCTAGTTCTCTCAGAGTCAGAAGACGTGTCCAGAGAGCTTAAACCGCAGCATACATAGAAGTACACAGGGGTGGTGTTTCAAGTGGCCAGGACCGAATTAAAGGAGAGATAAGACTGAGCAAGGAGCTGTGCCGAACCGCTGATGTTAACCCCTGTATGGCGAAGATCGAAGGCCCAACGATAGCTTCAGAACTGTGTACAGCAAAACTGAAGGTTATAGTAGATGGACTCTTCCTGACGCACGAGCCAACGACGTGGTCACATACGCCGTACAGCGAGGAAATAAGAAGTAACGTTGAGGGTATGCAAGTCTTGAACGAGGCGCTCATGGCAGTGGCGAAAGGGATTAAGATGAACAAGGCACCTGGACCGGATGGAATACCTAACGTGGCTCTGGATGCGGCCATCCGGGCATTTCCAGACATGTTCAGGCATGTGCTACAGAAATGTCTGGAGAAGGCCATTTCCCGGACAGGTGGAAAATACAGAACCTGGTGTTGCTGCTAAAGCCAGGAAAGCCTCCGGGGGATCCAGCATCGTATAGACCAATATGCCTGTTGGATACGCTTGGGAAACTCCTGGAGAGAATCATCTTCAACAGGCTGACGAAATTTCCAAAGAGCGAGCATGGGTTATTGAGGATGCAACTCGGTTTCAGGAAAGGGAAGTCTACGGAGCGTATAAGTAGAATATGTCGAGCACCCAGTCGAGCACTCGATACTGAAGAAGTCTGTAAGTCACAGACCGAAATAGGCCTATCTGTCAAAAGATTAGCTTTCTGTAGTGGAATTTAAAGGAATTTGCTCGTGTTTACTGGTGATAGTTCAAAAAAGGGTTTCAGTTTTTTAGAAAAAAATATCAAGCGAAGTTTTAATTTAAATTTTCCTAGTTTTCCAATAGTTCACATAGTTGAATTGGTTTTCTTCTTCTTAATTGTTCGATTGATTTTCTAGAGGTTTGATGACCTAATAACTGTGAAAAATTATCAAAGAAATTCAATTTTTCGCAGGTATTAATTAAGCGTAGCATACAAGTTGATTGCTCTATGCCCAACAAAGTCGTTTAATAATCATATAGGAACACTTATTGCTCAACAGTTCCTCTCAAGTGGACCATTTCATCGTGCAACAAAGTGCTACAAAGTTGTATAATTTATTTTATCGACAGCGAATTCAAGTGCATCCTCTAACCACCTTCTATTCGCGTAGAAGAAAAACACTCGAGTGTGTTTACCTTTCTCCACATACTCATCTTTGATTCGTTTATCATCGCATCAGCCCGGACACATTCCGATTACAGCATCCGACGTCCCTGCAGCTGGAATCTTACCGGCACACATACCGGCCGGCCGCCCTCGGGTGACGGCGCTTATGATAGACCAATTCCGTGCATCCGCAGCGCTCTTGGCCAAAATACCGCCGCAATTACAATTACTCAACCCCCAGATTGACGATAAAAAAAACGACAAGATTAAAGTCTAAGTCAGCGCCATCGCAATCGACTCAAAATTAAATGAGACATTCACCGATGATCAGCGTCGAATTTCTCAATTCCCGTCAGCTTAGCCGTAACCTTTCCCTTTTCATCGTACGAATACAATTTCGCTCTTTACTAACGTGTATTTTTACATATATGTGTCTTCTGATTGGGTACATTTCAACCGCAAACCGAAAAGCACCGTCTTACAATCGATCATTATTCATTCATTCATTCATTCATTCATTCATATATACATTCACCGCTGAAGAGAGAGACATTCGATATCTACGGCGCAGCCTACGCCGATTCGAGATTCATAATCCTATGTGACAACAACGACAACAACTCTGTTGGCTCAAGAAACTCACAAAACTATCACGCCGATAATTATTATGACTAGGCACCGTATGCAATGCAATCCATCAGGCATCGCTTTTCGATCGAAGACTAATGAACAACGACGGCTGACTCACCGCCGCCCGTTCGTTGACTGTTGGGTGAAAACATCGTTCGGTGGTCGGATCGTCTTATAGTAATAATCACACCTCATCGCGGCGGCGCACACCTGTGTCGCGTGATAAATCTCCCGATGCATAGTTCCGTCCTGTCTGGTCGGTGTTGTGGCAGCAGCTCCAGCCAACTTTCCACCGGCGGCGGCGGCGTGGTGAGTCTGGCGATCCAAACGAGATGATGTCGTATAGCTAGAGATATCGAGGGAGCGCAAAGACTCGCCTTCTGCGCCAGAAGGTGCAGCGGAGAGGTTGGCATCATTAGTAATAGGTAGCAGTAGATGCCGATGGAAGTCGGCAACGATAGTGGGCAATAATGTTTGAAAATTGATGTGGCCTGGGAAAATCTTGTTTGATTTCGTTCATTCGGCTCGACCACACGAGGATGTGAATGAGGCTTTTTCACTTGCCTGTTTACGATAAACGACGATGTGTCTTGCTAGAAAAAATGTTTTCTTCCGGTTTTGCCTTATGCTGTTGGTACAACCTGTGGATCAGCTTTTTTGCAAATACCAGGGCGAAGAAGTTGATAATATCGGATGATGTCATCTGTAGCATTTATTGATAATGGTAAAATGATTAGTCGGACTGTTTTATGTAAGCAATGATCGCCCTTAGTTGGTTTATGAATCAATTGCTAGTGATAATGAATGTACAAAGTTACTAAAGAGGCGAACACGAAAGTGTTGCGACACATTCAACAGGGCATAGCTTTTTACCATTGGGTAAAAATCAACCAAATTTTGCACACTTTCTCATTGATGTGTATTGTTTACATGCAGTCAAACTCGAAGTCGTGTTTTTCGATTCAACGAAAATGGAGGTGAACCAACGCGAGTCGAGAGAACAACTTCTTTCCAAACACCTGGAATTTCCTGACCTGTCGCACCGGCAGTTGGGGAAAATGTTGAACATTCACCATTCAACCGTCTCCAGAGTGTTGAAGCGGTTCCAGGAGCGGTTGACGTTGGACCACTGGCGAAAGGAGCTGGAAGAAAACCGGGACCGGAGAACAAAAGACGGAGGGAGAGGTGAAGCGGATGATTAAAGCAAATCCCAACGTCTCAAGCCATGATTTGGCTAAAAAGATCGGCATGTCGCAGAGCTACGTCAGAATGCAAAGAAGAGAGCTGGACTGGGTACAGAACTTCCCAAACCGCGATGAGCGGCAACAATCGACGGCTAAAACTCGGGCACGGAAGCTCTACGAGAAGATGCTGACAAAATATGGCTGCTGTGTGATGGACGACGAAACGTATATAAAAGCCGATTTTAAGCAAATTCCGGGGTTGGAGTTTTTCACCGGCAAGAGCAAGTTCTATGTGGACGACAAATTTAAGAAGAAGAAAATGTCGAAGTTCGCCTCCAAATATCTCATTTCGCAGGCCATCTGCTCTTGCGGACTGAGGAGTGAGCCTATCGTGACAAATGGCACAGTAAATGGCGAGATCTACCAATCTGAGTGCCTCGAGAAGCGCCTTTTACCGTTTTGCAGCAGTACGACGAAGCTCCGCTATTTTGGCCAGATTTGGCATCGTACCACTATTCTAAAAGTGTCCTGGAGTGGTATGAGGCCAATTCTGTCCATTTTGTTTCAAAGGATATGAATCCGCCAAACTGTCCGGAGCTGCGCCCGGGGAGCAGTACTGGTCAATGATAAAGCGAGAACTTCGGAAGAGCAAGAAGACAGTCAAAGACGAGAAGGACATGTTAAGAAAATGGAAAAAAAAAACTGAGAAACTGGTACCGGATGACATTGTTAAGACTTTGATCGAGGGCATCAAGCGAAAATGCGTTCAATTTTACCTCAAGGCTCCATCGATTAACTTTTCTTTTGATTTTTGAAGTAAATATATGTATAAAACTACCCTAAAATTTTGGTTGATTCTTAACATTATAAGAAAATTGGCATGACATTTTCGGTGGCACAATAATTTTGTGTTCGCCCTTTATGAAATCATTTAGTAAAGATAATGAGTATCGTAAAACAGGCTTGGCATTTTTTTTAAATATTTCACAAAGATGTAGAACTGTGCCAGGATATGCGTTTCAAAGCATTCTCATCATTGCACGCAACAACTACTAGTCTAAACGATTCAGTTTTGTCGAAAATCAACGGATTTCAGATGTCTCAAATATGTCCCTGTAGCGTCAGGTAAGTCTACACGAAAAAATCCATGCCCGGATCCGTGAACAGTAGTCATGAATTCGAGAACAAGCAAAAATACACCGTGAACTGGATCACGTAATCGGGAATCAGTTCGCGTTTTTGGGTAAAAATCTTAGAAACGTGAAGTAGTTCACGGTCCGGTTTCATTTTCGTGAGCGCTTTGGTTTCAGTGTATTATGGGTTTATTCTATGCGCTGTGTGGATGACTCGTTGAATCGAATGAACTAGCAGTTGCCAAATCGACTAAATGAATCTACAGGGCATCAAATTGAATTCAATGTAAAAGTGCACTTTAGTCAGTCGCATGGGAACTACTACTCAGTGTTGTAAAATGTCTCAATGTATGAGTCACTCTTCTTTTAACAACGACCGTCACGAAAAGTGGTCAGGTTTTGAGTGTGAATATCTCAGTAATCTTCAAAACAAATTTGAAAATTTCTACGCCAATCGTTCGGAAATATTTCTACGCATCAACTTCAGAAGAAAACAATGTTCATTTCAGGCCACATTCTATTGAAAAAATTATAAAAGTTAAGCCTTGTCTTACGAAGCATATCAACTCGTTCAGGCCTAAGGGATCATATATGACCCCAAATGGAAAATAGCTGTATAAAATCACAGACTGAATAAAAGTGTACACTATCTTCGGCAAATTTTCCTAAACATCAATTCTGTTTTCTGGGTAATGTAAAATACATATGAGTTTAAGGCCTAATTGACGACCTTAAACATCCTGAATATGATTTAGAAGGAGATGTTCGCTCATCACCATGAGGCACCAAGAGTGAACAACAATGTTTTTGGCTAGAATGAAAGATGTGAAGAGAAAGTGTTGAAAGGTCCGTCAGAGTGCGGCAGGTAGGAAAATTAACAGATGTTTTTGAAAATTGAGCGAAAGGGCATGTATCAATGGTACTCGAACCATGGACGTCAATCTTTGCCTAACATCCCACTGCGGGGTAGGTTGTAGCGACGGAACAAGTCCGCCACTTCAACAGGCAAAAATTGACGCATGGAAAGACGCTCATGTACCACTGTGGCTTGTATAGTTTATTCTTAGCGATCTATTGTGTGCACTCTGTTTACTGATGCGCACATGGGAGAAGAACTCTCTCCTTTTTGGGTTTGTTTGATTCGCACCGACTGACGATCACTAAAGTTTTTCTCGTCGTCTCCAACGTAGAGACCTCGGAGAGAAACATCGTGAAGCGATGCGGGAAATGTGAAGCGATGCGGGGGAAACATCGTGAAGCGGTGGGGACCAGTATCGCATATTAACCCCTGTATGGCGAAGATCGAAGGCCCAACGATAGCTTCAGAACTGTGTACAGCTAAACTGAAGGTTATAGTAGATGGACTCTTCCTGACGCACGAGCCAACGACGTGGCCACATACGCCGTACAGCGAGGAAATAAGAAGTAACGTTGAGGGCATGCAAGTCTTGCACGAGGAGCTCATGGCAGTGGCGAAAGGGATTAAGATGAACAAGGCACCTGGACCGGATGGAATACCTAACGTGGCTCTGGATGCGGCCATCCAGGCATTTCCGGACATGTTCAGGCATGTGCTACAGAAATGTCTAGAGGAAGGCCATTTCCCGGACAGGTGGAAAATACAGAACCTGGTGTTGCTGCTAAAGCCAGGAAAGCCTCCGGGGGATCCAGCATCGTATAGACCAATATGCCTGTTGGATACGCTTGGGAAACTGCTGGAGAGAATCATCTTCAACAGGCTGACGAAATTTCCAAAGAGCGAGTATGGGTTATCGAGGATGCAACTCGGTTTCCGGAAAGGGAAGTCTGCGAAGCGTATAAGTAGAATATGTCGAGCACCCAGTCGAGCACTCGATACTGAAGAAGTCTGTAAGTCACAGACGAAATAGGCCTATCTGTCAAAAGATTAGCTTTCTGTAGTGGAATTTAAAGGAATTTGCTCGTGTTTACTGGTGATAGTTTAAAAAAGGGTTTCAGTTTTTTTAGGAAAAATTATCAAGCGAAGTGTTAATTTAAATTTACCTAGATTTCCAATAGTTCATATAGTTGAGTTGGTTTTTCTTCTCCTAAATTGTTCGATTTGTTTTCCAGTGGTTTGGTGGCGTAATAACTGTGAAAAATTATCAAGGAATTCAATTTTTCGCAGTTACTAATTAAGCGTATTCAGACCAGCCAATGCTAGAATTTATATATTGCGTTGCATACAAGTTGATGCTCAATGCCCAAGGAAGCAATTTAATAATCATATAGGAACACTTATTGCTCAACAGTTCCTCTCAAGTGGACCATTTCATCGTGCAACAAAGTGCTACAAAGTTGTATAATTTATTTTATCGACAGCGAATTCAAGTGCATCCTCTAACCACCTTCTATTCGCGTGAGAAAAACACTCGAGTGTGTTTACCTTTCTCCACACACTCATCTTTGATTCGTTTATCATCGCATCAGCCCGGACACATTCCGATTACAGCATCCGACGTCCCTACTGCTGGAATCCTACCGGCGCACATACCGGCCGGCCAGCCCTCGGGTGACGGCGCTTACTTGATAGACCAATTCCGTGCATCCGCAGCGCTTTGGCCAAAATACCGCCGCAATTACAATTACTCAACCCCCAGATTGACGATATAAAAAAACACGACAAGATAAAAGTCTAAGTCAGCGCCTCATCGCAATCGACTCAAAATTAAATGAGACATTCACCGATCATCGGCGTCGAATTTCCCAATTCCCGTCAGCTTAGCCGTAACCTTTCCCTTTTCATCGTACGAATACAATTTCGCTCTTTACTAACGTGTATTTTTACATATATGTGTCTTCTGATTGGGTACATTTCCAACCGCAAACCGAAAAGCACCGTCTTACAATCGATCATTATTCATTCATTCATTCATTCATTCATTCATATATACATTCACCGCTGAAAGAGAGAGAGACATTCGATATCTACGGCGCAGCCTACGCCGATTCGAAATTCATAATCCCTATGTGACAACAACGACAACAACTCTGTTGGCTCAAGAAACTCACAAAACATCACGCCGATAATTATTATGACTAGGCACCGTATGCAATGCAATCCATCAGGCATCGCTTTTCGATCGAAGACTAATGAACAACGACGGCTGACTCACCGCGCCCGTTCGTTGACTGTTGGTGAAAACATCGTTCGGTGGTCGGATCGTCTTATAGTAATAATCACACCTCATCGCGGCGGCGGCGCACACACTGTGTCGCATGATAAATCCCCCGATGCATAGTTCCGTCCTGTCTGGTCGGTGTTGTGGCAGCAGCTCCAGCCAACTTTCCACCGGCGGCGGCGGCTGGTGGAGTCTGGCGATCCAAACGAGATGATGTCGTATAGCTAGAGATATCGAGGGAGCGCAAAAGACTCGCCTTCTGCGCCAGAAGGTGCGGCGGAGGAGGTTGGCATCATTAGTAATAGGTAGCAGTAGATGCCGATGGAAGTCGGCAACGATAGTGGGCAATAATGTTTGAAAATTGATGTGGCCTGGGAAAATCTTGTTTGATTTCGTTCATTCGGCTCGACCACACGAGGATGTGAATGAGGCTTTTTTCACTTGCCTGTTTACGATAAACGACGATGTGTCTTGCTAGAAAAAATGTTTTCTTCCGGTTTTGCCTTATGCTGTTGGTACAACCTGTGGATCAGCTTTTTTTGTAAATACCAGGGCGAAGAAGTTGATAATATCGGATGATGTCATCTGTAGCATTTATTGATAATGGTAAAATGATTAGTCGGACTGTTTTATGTAAGCAATGATCGCCCTTAGTTGGTTTATGAATCAATTGCTAGTGATAATGAATGTACAAAGTTACTAAAGGGCGAACACGAAATTATTGCGACACATTCAACAGGGCATAGCTTTTTTACCATTGGGTAAAAATCAACCAAATTTTGCACACTTTTTCATTGATGTGTATTGTTTACATGCAGTCAAACTCGAAGTCGTGTTTTTCGATTCAACGAAAATGGAGGTGAACCAACGCGAGTCGAGAGAACAACTTCTTTCCAAACACCTGGAATTTCCTGACCTGTCGCACCGGCAGTTGGGAAAAATGTTGAACATTCACCATTCAACCGTCTCCAGAGTGTTGAAGCGTTTCCAGGAGTGGTTGACGTTGGACCACGGCAAAGGAACTGGAAGAAAACCGGGACCGGAGAACAAAAAGACGGAGGGAGAGGTGAAGCGGATGATTAAAGCAAATCCCAACGTCTCAAGCCATGATTTGGCTAAAAAGATCGGCATGTCGCAGAGCTACGTCCAGAATGCAAAGAAGAGAGCTGGACTAGGTACAGAACTTCCCAAACCGCGATGAGCGGCAACAATCGACGGCTAAAACTCGGGCACGGAAGCTCTACGAGAAGATGCTGACAAAATATGGCTGCTGTGTGATGGACGACGAAACGTATATAAAAGCCGATTTTAAGCAAATTCCGGGGTTGGAGTTTTTCACCGGCAAGAGCAAGTTCTATGTGGACGACAAATTTAAGAAGAAGAAAATGTCGAAGTTCGCCTCCAAATATCTCATTTCGCAGGCCATCTGCTCTTGCGGACTGAGGAGTGAGCCTTTCGTGACAAATGGCACAGTAAATGGCGAGATCTACCAATCTGAGTGCCTCGAGAAGCGCCTTTTACCGTTTTTGCAGCAGTACGACGAAGCTCCGCTATTTTGGCCAGATTTGGCATCATGCCACTATTCTAAAAGTGTCCTGGAGTGGTATGAGGCCAATTCTGTCCATTTTGTTTCAAAGGATATGAATCCGCCAAACTGTCCGGAGCTGCGCCCGGGGAGCAGTACTGGTCAATGATAAAGCGAGAACTTCGGAAGAGCAAGAAGACAGTCAAAGACGAGAAGGACATGTTAAGAAAATGGAAAAAAAAAACTGAGAAACTGGTACCGGATGACATTGTAAAGACTTTGATCGAGGGCATCAAGCGAAAATGCGTTCAATTTTACACTCAAGGCTCCATCGATTAACTTTTCTTTTGATTTTTGAAGTAAATATATGTATAAAACTACCCTAAAATTTTGGTTTGATTCTTAACATTATAAGAAAATTGGCATGACATTTTCGGTGGCACAATAATTTTGTGTTCGCCCTTTATGAAATCATTTAGTAAAGATAATGAGTATCGTAAAACAGGCTTGGCATTTTTTTTTAAATATTTCACAAAGATGTAGAACTGTGCGGGATATGCGTTTCAAAGCATTCTCATCATTGCACGCAACAACTACTAGTCTAAACGATTCAGTTTTGTGAAAATCAACGGATTTCAGATGTCTCAAATATGTCCCTGTAGCGTCAGGTAAGTCTACACGAAAAAAATCCATGCCCGGATCCGTGAACAGTAGTCATAAATTCGAGAACAAGCAAAAATACACCGTGAACTGGATCACGTAATCGGGAATCAGTTCGCGTTTTTGGGTAAAAATCTTAAAAACGTGAAGTAGTTCACGGTCCGGTTTCATTTTCGTGAGCGCTTTGGTTTCAGTGTATTATGGGTTTATTCTATGCGCTGTGTGGATGACTCGTTGAATCGAATGAACTAGCAGTTGCCAAATCGACTAAATGAATCTACAGGGCATCAAATTGAATTCAATGTAAAAGTGCACTTTAGTCAGTCGCATGGGAACTACTACTCAGTGTTGTAAAATGTCTCAATGTATGAGTCACTCTTCTTTTAACAACGACCGTCACGAAAAGTGGTCAGGTTTTGAGCGTGAATATCTCAGTCATCTTCAAAACAAATTTGAAAATTTCTACGCCAATCGTTCGGAAATATTTCTACGCATCAACTTCAGAAGAAAACAATGTTCATTTCAGGCCACATTCTATTGAAAAAATTATAAAAGTTAAGCCTTGTCTTACGAAGCATATCAACTCGTTCAGGCCTAAGGGATCATATATGACCCCAAATGGAAAATAGCTGTATAAAATCACAGACTGAATAAAAGTGTACACTATCTTCGGCAAATTTTCCTAAACATCAATTCTGTTTTCTGGGTAATGTAAAATACATATGAGTTTAAGGCCTAATTGACGACCTTAAACATCCTGAATATGATTTAGAAGGAGATGTTCGCTCATCACCATGAGGCACCAAGTGAACAATAATGTTTGGCTAGAATGAAAGATGTGAAGAGAAAGTGTTGAAAGGTCCGTCAGAGTGCGGCAGGTAGGAAAATTAACAGATGTTTTTGAAAATTGAGCGAAGGGCATGTATCAATGGTACTCGAACCATGGACGTCAATCTTTGCCTAACATCCACTGCAGGGTAGGTTGTAGCGACGGAACAAGTCCGCCACTTCAACAGGCAAAAATTGACGCATGGAAAGACGCTCATGTACCACTGTGGCTTGTATAGTTTATTCACGTATTTAACACGCTTCACGATGTTTCTCTCCGAGGTCTCTACTTTGGAGACGACGAGAAAAACTTTAGTGATCGTCAGTCGGTGCGAATCAAAACAAACCCAAAAAAGGAGAGAGTTCCTCTCCCATGTGCGCATTAGTAAACAGAGTGCACACAATAGATCGCTAAGAATAAACTATACAAGCCACAGTGGTACATGAGCGTCTTTCCATGCGTCAATTTTTGCCTGTTGAAGTGACGGACTTGTTCCGTCGCTACAACCTACCCCGCAGTGGGATGTTAGGCAAAGATTGACTTCCATGGTTCGAGTACCATTGGATACATGCCCTTTCGCTCAATTTTCAAAAACATCTGTTAATTTTCCTACCTGCCGCACTCTGACGGACCTTTCAACACTTTCTCTTCACATCTTTCATTCTAGCCAAAAACATTGTTGTTCACTCTTGGTGCCTCATGGTGATGAGCGAACATCTCCTTCTAAATCATAATCGTTACTCCTCGCACGGAGAATACATAACATAACAATTTAATGTATCCTGAATATGATAAAGTTCAGGAAGAAAAACTTAATGACTTATTAGTAGTATAAAGCGTTGTTTTAGAATATGTTACATATTACATACGTATTATTAAATTTTTGATGATAAATATTAAATATTGTTGTATCTTTCTGGGATATTCTAGGTTATCTAGGTAGATGCACTCGAGTTAGGAACTCCAGATGTGCAGTTGTAACAGTCGCTTTTAGGGCTATATAAGATTATGATATGAAGTCAAATATATCGAATGAACCTTTTGGAAGGTCAACAGTCACTAATTGGAAACGTTTGTGATGTTCTAGGTCATCAAAACTGTCCTTGTGTTCAGAACTTAGGACCTACGGTAGTAACTTTACCTTTTTGGGCTATACAAAGTAACGGCTATACAAAGTAATGTATTCAAACATATGCAATGAATCTTTTGGAAGGTCAACAGTAAATATTTTATAACTTTCTTATCCTCTAGGCATTCAACTATCCTGGCATTCAGAACTTAAGATTTACAGTTGTAACAGTAATTTCAAGGCAACGCAAAGTTGCAATAAATACTCAGACATATTTGATTAATATTCTTAAATGCCTTCAAAAATTATATATCAATATGACATGTTCTGAGTTATCCAAACTATTCATGGGATCAGCACATAGAATCTACAGTTGCAACAAAAGCTTTCTGGGCTATGCAAAGCTACGCTGTGTATTGAAACATATTTATTGCATATCTTGGAACAGAAACAGACATAATGATAGAATCTTCTAGGTAATCCAAACTATGCTGGAATTAAAAACATAAAACATAGTCAGCTGTCACTGTAGCTTTCTGGACCAAACAAGGTAACAATAAGTATTTGACCAATTTAAATGAGTTTTCTGGAAGGTAAATAGATATATTGAATTGATTTGGGATGTCCTAGGTCAACAAAACTGCCGTTGAGTTCAGAAGTTAGGATCTACAGTCGTAACTTTAGCTTTATAACCTATGAAAGGTGACTACAGGCATTCAAACACATTCAGTGAATCTTCAGTAAGGTCACCAGTCATTATCAGATTGTCTCGGAATGTTCAAGTTCATAAAAACTGACTTGGGTACAGAACTTAAGATAAACAGTAGTAACCGTAGCCTCTTGGGCTCTACAAAACTACGATAACTATTCAAACATTTCAAATGAATATTTTGAAACGTCCACAGACATCATAGGATAATCTTGTTACTTCTAAGTCATTCAAAACAGAAGTTCTACAATTGTAACAGTAGCTTTATGGGTTCTACAAAGTAAAGCTAGTTTGTTTGGCATGAATATCCCAAGATTATCTCATTATGTCTGTTGATCTTCCAGGGCATTCATTAGTTCAAAAAATATCGCGTTGTACAATCTGGATGGCTTACATTTAGTTGCGTAGTCCTACGTCATCATTCCAAACAACCCAATGGGACTGTACCTTCTAGTTTTTTTTTAAATTTGTACGACATTGTTGTTGTTGTTGTTGTTTCGTATTTACGTAACTTTCAGCCTGAGCCAATTACATATCGAGTCCATGGACACATGGGCCAGGATTCACTTCCCTTCCGATGGAAGACGTTATCAAAAATGTGTACCTCAGAAAATCATAAAAAGTCGTTTTTAACGATCTCAATTGATAGCTCCCTACATAGTGGAGCTAGACCGATGGCATGACTATGACATGGTTATGGCAAAGTTGATGGTTATGACGAACTTCATCTTTTTGTGACATGACATGACTGTAATCAATCCCTAAAAGTGAGATCAAAAATTAACTTTTTGTTCAAAAGTTAATACAAAAAACTTTGCTGAAGACATAAAAGTCGTATGTTTCACTCAATTCGATATCAAGATCATTGTATAAGAACTAAAGTTAAAAAACATTTTACGCTTAAAATCACTTAAAAACACCTAAAAACACTTTAAACACGATACTATGTAGAACATACTCCAAGCTATGTAGAACATACTCCCTTATTTCAGTGGGATGAGTTATCGATTATTTTTTTCTTTTTTTGCCGTTTTATCGAGTAATGTTCCATACTTAGGAGCAAAAAAAGTTAACTGCATCTTAAAGAACATTAAAAGAGCTTTTAAGTAGTTGTAAGTTTGTCCATCCTCGACCGTCTGCTTGGGAGTTCTGCTCAAAACAAATATTATTTGATTGGCTTTAACAAAAACCATTAGGTATAACTATGTTGTTTTGTACCCAGTAATTCGTTCGTTTTCAAGGTTACCATCGTATAAAACAAAATTTCTATTTATCACAGCACGCCTATAAACAGGCAAAACTATATACTTTCAAATGATTGACAGGAAAAACTATATACTTTCAAATACATTCAAATGATTCTCTAAACTGAAGTACCAAAAGCAAATTTGTTAATTTTAAAGGGTGGAATGGTGAAAATTTGGTCATACATGATTAAGTGCACACTAATTAGTTTATTATACAAATGATCAATCTTTCTTTCTTTTTGAAGTTCATTGTCTACAAAACACAGGAAAATTATTTGATTAGGCTTTTTCTAGATTTTCCAAATGCGAACTGTTGGGCATTACGTTTCACACCATCCATCAAGTTTTGCACCGGTATTATTATATTCACCTTATTGGACGCTGGACGCCAATTTGCTGTTTTTGAGTTCTCTTGAGGTTTCTTTTTACGATTGCCCAATATTTTTCAATTGGGCGGAGCTCCGGCAAATTTGGAGGATTTTTTCTTTGGGTACGATTTGCACACTATATCCCTTCATCTTTCTCAATTCATGGCTGCTCTGTGGCACCTTGTACAACCTATTTCTTGCTTCACTTGGTCTAACAATCTTGCTCGTAGTACCCCTCATCGTCTTGTGCCAACCAGACTCCCATCAAACATCATGTTCGCAGCATAGATCCCCATCTTTGAATTATAATTTTCATCGACAAAAACTACTGGAGGAATTTCAGAAGCTCTTTTGGGCTGCATTACAAATCCTGACTTGGAAATACGGGACCTTGCAAAAACATTGGATTTGCCTAAATCCAATGTTCACGATGTGCTCAAATCATTTTCGGAACGGTTGACGGTGGAGAGGAAACCGAGAAGTGACAAAAACATTGGACGCGCTGATCCTGTCATGGACCGAAATGTGAAAATGATATTAACAAAAAACCCAAATCTCTCCATTCGAACGGTGGCTCGTAAAATAGGGATGTCGCCTGGTTTTGTCCAAAAATCCAAACAACGTTTGGGACTTAAGTCGTAAAAAGTAAAAACAGTTCCAAATCCCAACGACAAACAGAACTTGGCCGTAAAATCACGGGCTCGACGTTTGTACTGCGAATATTCGACGAAGTTTTCATGCGTTGTTATGGACGATGAAACTTATGCCCTGGAGGATTTCAAGCAGCTTCCAGGGCTGGCTTTTTATTCTGCTATGGCCAGAAATGCTACAGCTGAGCATTTCAGAACGAAGAAGGCATCGAAATTTCCCAAAAAATACCTTGTGTGGCAAGCTATTTGCACGTGTGGCAAAAAGTGTAAATCTTTCGTCACTACAGGCACAATCAACAAGGAGGTCTATCAAAAAGAGTGTCTGCAGAAGCGATTGCTACCCTTCATCAAAAGTCACAAAGAAAAACCTTTGTTCTTGCCCGATTTGGCATCATGCCACTATGCTAAAACTGTGATGGAGTGGTACCAAGCAAATCAATTGAACATTGTACTAAAAACCTCAAACCCGCCAAATTTCCCAGAGCTACGACCAATCGAGATTGGGCAATATTGGGCTCTGATGAAGCGAAAGCTTTCTGGAAAGAAGCAAGGAATCAAAGACATTAAATACTTCCAGCAAATTTGGACAAAAACGGTTTCTATACCGAATAACTCTAGGAGTTTTTTTTTCAAAAGGGCGAATCTAACAATGAATGGAATATGAATGAAAGAGAAAGTAATCAAAGAGAGTCTCTCAATTGCAGATTTGCCCTAATGAAAAAAAACCCTAGAACTATGTTTTGTCTTCAAGAATTGTTAAAACACATCTCATGAATCTGAAATAAACAACTACGACGGAAATGTAATGCGAAATTTATGTTTTATTCATGTTTTGAGGTGTCTGGATTATTGCAGATACAGACCTTAGTGGAAGTTAAACTAACACAAGTTTTTGCTAGTACCCAGGTTGGTTCATGAATGCCTTTTTGTTGTCGACGAAAGTATGTTCAACCTAAGTTTGGGAATTAGTCTATGACAATGGTAAGATATACATCATGTTTCATGAACCCGAGAAGTTTTTTCATAATCGGAATGACAATATAAGCATTTGTCACATTAAAGCGAAAATGCATACAATCAAACACTTCGTGATATTGGGGATGGGAGGTTCTCCAAACTAATTATGCAATTCGTGGTTCATTCGCCACCTCCATGTTTCATCTACACTCCACTGTAGATCGCACGCAATACCTTCCGTTCAAAGACACTAAAGGGGCATTGATCCTCCACAACTAATGTCCATGTTTCGGGGCCGTAAAGGACTATCGGTCTAATTAGTGTCTTATTTGTAGTTCGGCAAACTTTGTTCGAGCTTAGCGTCCTTTGGAATCCAAGGCACGATTTCCAGCCATAATGCGCCTTTGAATCTCTCTGCTGGTGTCGATATCGGTGGTCACCAATGGGCCCAGATACACGAATATGTCTACCATCTCGATTTCATCACCGCCGATTAGAACTCGTAGTGGGAGTCTAACTTTGTGCTCTCGTGAGCCTCTTCCCTTCATGTATTTTATTTTCGACGCATTAGTCACAAACCCTATCCTACTAGCTTCAGGCTTAAGTCTGATGTACGTTTCCGGTTACGTGCTACGATATTAACCCTCTCCAAGATTTGAAAGGACGCTGCCTCTATACCTTTGAAATAGTGACCCTAAGACTCGGGTGACACACACCACTCGATCCATCGTTACTTTGACCAGATGCGTCAGTTTTTCTGGAAATCCATATTCGTTCTTGATCTGAGTTGCTCAATTCCTCTTTCAGTCAGAATTTTATTCTACGCATTTTTTGATTGATCTATAGCATTTTAAACTAAAGTGTCAATAAGTTTATTCCTAATTTGGGGATGATCCATCCTTCTGTCTTCTGGAGGTCCTTTACCACGGCTAAATCGTTGGTCGTTTGGTTGTATTTAGATGCTGTTAATTTGTATATAAATTTAACCATCAGTTCTCTACCTGTTGAAGAAGTTTGCTCAAATTTTGCCTTTGTGTATTTTGCATTTGTTCACGTGTACCGAAGGGAATGTCTTGATCAGCTCCTTGTCACATCTAGGCGTGGTGCCAGAGTGTGATGTTGACCATTGAGTTAAAATTTATTTCATATTCAGATGATCTGAAATCACTATCTATTTTATGTTTCTTTCAGTCACTTGAGGTTGATCTATGCTTATAATTATGTTGTCTATCATCTGGCACTATTATATGCAATAAAAAGACATGTTTCAGAGCTGTCCAAAAATAATGCTTCACTACAAGCGGCAGCTATGGCATCACTGTTGCTTTTGAGAGAGATCATGTTTCCTCTCTTCTTTGTTAACCAAGGATATGCAGGGCCAGCCGTTTCAATTCAGTTTTGAGTCGTTTTTGACTCAGTTTTGTCAAAAGTGGAGTCATTCAAATTTGGGTAAATGTTACTGGCATTGACAAGTCGACATATAAAAACATCGACTCAAATCAGATGGATGTTTTTGTTTTGTCGACTTGTCAATGCCAGTAACATTTACTCAAATTTGAGTGACTCCACTAATGACGAAAGTGAGTCAAAATGACTCAAGTTGAGTTAAAGCGGCTAGCCGTGCATAGATATAAGGCACCGGTATTGTAAAGTGAAGCCTGCTGTCTCTTACATTTCAGCGCCAACATTAGATTAAGGCGAATTAGAATAGGGCTTTTGTAAACAATGGCTTTCGTAGTCATTTCCTCTTGAACAAAAAGTCACAAATACAAATTAAGCACTCTTTAAAGAAGAGGAGCTTTATCTCCATCCGCTGATATATTCAAATAGAAGAAATTGTATTAAACTTCCGATAAATTAGCAGACAAAGGGTTTGTTTACAAAAACAGATTCGCCATAATCAAATCTTGGCGCTGATTTGTTTGTTTTTAAACGCAGCATCCCGTTTGTCGTAACAATCGCTTTGTCTAACATTTCCGTCTCAGTAAAAGAAATAAGAAAATCACATTGTAAATCTAAACATCAATGATAAGCTAAAAGTTTGGTTGCGTACGTCTGTCTCATAATCTGCTAATAGACGAGTTTGTGATCATAGCCATCAACATGTTTGGGTTGATTGTTTTCGAGAACGGATGGGTAAAACGAAGGAGCGGATTGAGGAAATTGACGTTTGCAGCAAATCGTGAACTGACCTATTTTAGTTCGTCTTTGCACAAAGGCCCGGAATCGCACACGAACAATATTGTTTATGTACAGATTGCGGAGCTGAAGAAAACATTTTCATGATCGGAAAACAATCCGCATGCTTTTAATAAGTGCCTGCAATTGAGAGATTTTTTCCATGGCTTTGAAATTTTCTGAGTTGAATTCTCGTTTTTGGAGGTATTTTTCTATAGATCAAAGGTAAGCAGAGGGATCAACGTCGAAATATTGGCCATTCTAATTATAGATTACATACAGCTGAATCAAATGTCCCAGGTGCTGAATAAACTGCTTAAAACCCGTCCCGTACCCTATGATCTTTGACTAGCATTTAAGCAACTTGAATAGCATTGTCTTCAACTATGAACAAACATTGACTGATCAAGAACTCTAGCTTCCTCCGACTTCATTCCTGGTACACAATCGCCAGAATCGATCGCATACATATTGTCACGTTTTCCCACGTCAATATTGCGCGGCGAGCTACCGCAGCCGATTAAAATCACTCAAATTCAAATTATAAATAATTATTCCGATCGCACCTCAGTCCGCCTCACACGACCGATAGATCACCAACGCGCCAACAATGTGAAGCGATTATTTCACAAAAAAATGTTCAAACCATAAAAAACCGCGCGAAGAAGCATTTTTCAATTACCCACTCATTCGAATCCAATCATATTCGCCCCTCACTCGACTCGGTTTCGTCTTTCATTCGGCGGCCGGCGTCATTTATGCAAATTGATTACGATTTGATGATGAGTAGGATTCTGTTTTCCGATCGTTTCAAAAACCATGCTTCTCTTCACAGTTTGCGCAAAGCACGATCTCCAATCATGGATGAATGTTTTTAATTTGTTTGTTTGCTTCATAATTCAAGCCGAGAACTTAGCTCATTTTAGCACTTTCCGTTTTCAGTTAAGGTCTCGGCTTAGTGTGTATTTTTCTCATTTTGACATTGAGTGGGGGGAAATACGCATCAAATTCCATTTATTTGGCCGGCCGTAGTTATTTTCTAAATGACTACCGAATGACAGCTCCCACAAAAGGAGCGTTTTCTACTGCCATATTGGCAACTTTCTTCTCGAAGCGGACACTGACAGCAAAAGTGTCAATAGCCAAACTTTAGGACACTTTCTTCCCACGGCCTACCTCAATTCGCCCGTATGGTCTTTTGGGCCCATTCAAGGGGAAATTTCCCCCAATTCGCAGCGTATAAACCTTGACACTGTTTGAATAGTTTGGCGAAAAATTGGACTGGATCGGCAGCGACGGCGAGTGCTGGCTTAATTGAAATTGGACAAAAGTTAATGACTTCGCCATATTTTCACGCACCGCTAAGTCCCGTCATCTTCTACCGTTGGAGGCGTTGCGGATGGCCGTAAATCATTGTCGAAGCATCGAAGAAAAATACGTAAACATACGAACACAAATTTGTATACATGTTGCGCATGAATATGCGGATGAACTGCTGGCAAAGATCCAGACAACATGATGACAACAGCATGGAAATGGTCAAATACGAGATGGGATGATGATGATGGGTGGTTTATTCATCGGGCCATAGAAATGTTATGACACATGAAATCTCGACTCGTTGGGCTTGCCATCAGTCGGTGATGTAACTACAGGAAGCTGGACACGAGAAGGAAGTCGTAGGTAAATATGGCTATCTGATTTCATTAGCGCAGTTTGGACTTTAATTGAACGCCAACTTAGCATCTCCGTCCGGCCACCGACACGCATTGACCTCCACACAAAAAATGCGCACTAGAGGCGGTCCTAAATCCATAATGATCCGTTCTACAGGTAATCCTAGCAACGATCAATTGGTTTTCCACCAGGTAAATTTCCGCGAAGCAATGTAGCCTATTGAATTAATTGCGCTTCCACGAAAATCACCTGTGGAGAAGGCAAATTTCGATGCTAGTAAGTGGCCAATTTGTTTGGGGCGTCAGGTAATTATCGAAGTTTCATTTTCCTAAGACGTGCAAAACACAACAACCACGCATCGAAGCGAACCTTCATTACAATTACGCAACACATTCGGACCAACCACCGATCGCGACCAATTCGTGGACGTGAGGAGTTCAAGGTGCCCAAATAAGCCACCACCACGGAGTTAGTTAATTGCTGCGTTCCGATCCATTTAACACCGACCGTTGTTCGGCGAAATTGTGGGCTCGTGTTTTATCCCCTTCAGCTAACTAAGCGTGGGACTTGGGCCCTTGATTCAGATTCAGATTTACCTATGTGGGAGTGGACCGGGTGTCAAATTCTTCAGCTATACGACACGGGAAAACGGTCCATTAAATCAAGATTCAATTACCGAGCGCTTCGCAGTGAAACTGCGGCGAATCAACTTTGTAACAGTTTTATCGTTTGCTCCAGATTGGGATTAATAAATCATTCAATTTGTGGAATGCTACTCGCTGTTGCTACAACAAAAAAAAAACAACAGAGATCGAGGCGGGTCGTTTTGAGTGCCCATTTTCGGGGAAAAATGGTTAATCGCGCGCCGTTTGTTGTTGTTTGCGACTTGCGAGTTTATGGCACTAGTCGAATGAGTCTAATTGAGGCCGCTGCGTTGCGGAAGATGTAAATGCTAGTGTAGAATGGATCATATTTTTGTTGAAAATGATTTATAATGGATATTTGCAGCGATTAAACGGTCGGCGGTGATTGAAGATTATGTTAATGGGGTTATTAATGGATTGCTGTACAGTCAACTACTTCTCATTCAGCATACAGGCATACAGACTTCGACAAAGAGTCGAATCACAAAGCACTCGAAAAAACAGGAAGGATCATATAAACCTGATAATACTTATTTTCATACATTAATTGTTATGTTATGTATTCTCCGTGCGAGGAGTAACGATTATGATGTAGAAGGAGATGTTCGCTCATCACCATGAGGCACCAAGAGTGAACAACAATGTTTTTTGGCTAGAATGAAAGATGTGAAGAGAAAGTGTTGAAAGGTCCGTCAGAGTGCGGCAGGTAGGAAAATTAACAGATGTTTTTGAAAATTGAGCGAAAGGGCATGTATCCAATGGTACTCGAACCAAAACATTAGTCGTCAGTCGTTGCGAATCAAAACAAACCCAAAAAAGGAGAGAGTTCCTCTCCCATGTGCGCATCAGTAAACAGAGTGCACACAATAGATCGCTAAGAATAAACTATACAAGCCACAGTGGTACATGAGCGTCTTTCCATGCGTCAATTTTTGCCTGTTGAAGTGGCGGACTTGTTCCGTCACTACAACCTACCCCGCAGTGAGATGTTAGGCAAAGATTGACGTCCATGGTTCGAGTACCATTGGATACATGCCCTTTCGCTCAATTTTCAAAAACATCTGTTAATTTTCCTACCTGCCGCACTCTGACGGACCTTTCAACACTTTCTCTTCACATCTTTCATTCTAGCCAAAAAACATTGTTGTTCACTCTTGGTGCCTCATGGTGATGAGCGAACATCTCCTTCTACATCACTTATTTTCAATTGAATTTCCACCATTGTTTAACAAAGATAGGGTCCTAAATCAAATCCATCTGGACTATTATTTTTATTTTATAGTATTCGACAGTAATTGGCCAATATAGAGTCTGTGTATTAAGAGTCATGCCAAGAGTAAAGCCGAATCTACCTAATGAATAGCCAAACCAGCTACCTGACCAGGAAAATAAACAAGCCGGCTGATTTATAATTAGCATGTGAGGGATGCATTGATATCGATATGAATAATGTTCATCAGATATTGGGGAGTATGCATAAGCCACGTAGACTCAATTGTGAAAATCTAAGACCATCCCCCTCCCCCCTCGTAGAATTTTGAAATTTTATATGGAACGGTATAGACTTTGGTCTAACACTGCAATTATCCGTGACTGGAAAGTCTGAAGAAAGGCGACAAAACGATAACCACTTCGCTTTTTGCTTCTGATCGCTAGGAAACCAGAAGAATTTCTTTTTTTTTTTTTTAATTTTATGATTATTAATTTGTAGTTTCATGCAAAACACAGCGGAGCACCTCATTGTTTACACATGTTTTGTGCAGTCCACGAGTTTCATGAAAAAAACTAAATTTTTACTCTCCGTCCAGCGGTTCAGCCAAGTGCTGTGTCGCTTATGAGCGTTTCCAGATGAAATCAGCCGGAAAAAGTCAAAATCTTGCACGACCCTCTCCGATTTGGATGAAACTTTGCACATGTCTTCGGAATTGGTGATGATGGATTTTCCGCGGGTTAAGGGAATTTTTTGACTCAAGACATTTTTTTCAAAAGGGCGTATGTGTTTTGTCATGCGTATTTTTCAAAAAATCATAACTCGAAAACCGTTGGTTGTAATAAAATTGCGTCTGAGAAGAAGTTGTAGTTAATTAATTTGACTTTATGAAAAAAATATGTACACTGTAAAAAAAAAAATTTTTCTTCAAAAAAATCAAAAATTAAACTTAAAAATCAATTAGCAAATCTGTCCAACGTACGATTTTTATAATTTTTTTTCCAAAAAGGCTTTGAGTCATAAGAAAAAGAATAAAAGTTGTTTTACGATGAAACAACTTAAGATAAAAAAGTTCTTAGAAGTAAGAAAAATTCAAGTTTTTTCCAATTTGTTGTTTTTGCATTAATAAACATATTTTAATAATATAATACGATTTTTCTAGTGATTTTAAACAAAAATGCTCTTGGTGAGCAACATTCTATATGTACCCGTTTTCGAAATAATTTGAAAGTAATGTCGAAAAAATGGCTTTTTCCATGAAAATATCCCTTTTTCAAAAGCTAGTCGTGATTGTCCATCTTCAAAAGTATTCTTTTCAAATTGTACATAAAATTTTAAACAACTATCCTCTTGACATCAAGAAGATTGAACATCTTCTTAATTAACGAAATTAACAAATTTTAATTACCAAATAAAAATATTGAGTTTTTTTTTTTGTTTATACATGATTTATTTATTTTTTCTTTTATTTAAAAAAAATTGTATTTACAGTTTTACAAACACTATTTCCTAACATTCCTATAAATATTATGAAAACTCAGTATTTCGTCAGTTGAAAATATTTTCGCAGCGATTTTGTTATCTGCAACTGGAATGAAGGACTGATATTTCTGTGTACCAGGAATCATTTTTGTTTGCTGATAACTACCACCCCATTCTGCAGCTCCCTCTTCATATTCTTCTTGTGAAACATAGCAAAATGATATTTTTGTGAAATTTTCTTGATTTCTCTTAGTAGCCCAATCATACAAAGTTTACGCACTTGTTATTGGATGTTCATGTTCGACTTCTTCTTGTGGTGGTAAGCTGAATAGATATTTTCTAATACCTGATACAATTTCGGCAAATTTTTGCCGACGGTATTTATCGTTTTTAAATTCTCTAATGGATACCGGAGACACATTTATTCTTGCAATTCCATTATTGAATAACTCATTGTTGTGTATCCTGGAATAATCCGGTAGGTCATTGTCCTGAGAAGATGCCGAGGTAATTGAAGATTCCGATGGTATTTCCTCCAAATCGTTCCGTGATGTGGTTGGTACTTCTTCATGTCCACCGTTTTCTGGTTGCTCCACTCTTTCGACAGGATTACGACGATACGAATATAACCGACATGAATCACAAATTCTTAATGACGTATCCAAATGGACCGTACACTGCATGGATAAAAGTTTTTCAATTAACTTGTCAGTTAAATTTCTAAGTTTAGGCGAACACCATCTCCCGATTTTACGAAAAGTTTTACAACAATGCTTTGTTTCGAGTTCCATTTCATATCGTTTTACACTTTACGCTTCTTATGAAAGACACTGTTAAACTGATGTTTTGTCTTTGTAATGTAATCCTTTTTATACGTACTTGGTACGCACTTTAGGTACTTTTTTGAAATATTGGTATGCCCCTGCACATACCAATATTTCAAAAAAGTACCTATATGCATGTAAATTAAAAAGTACATATGCATGTAAATTATATTTTCTGTCAACACCAAAAGGAATGCATGAATAGGTATAAATGGGCGTAACTATTGTATTCTTACTGGTATAAACAGTTTACCTAATTAAATACATTATGTTTCTACCTGCACAAAATACGCTTGTACACTAACATGAATACTAATTTTTTTTTCGGGTTAGCTTTTCATAATACACTGTAAATAGAAGCAGCAAATTTTGTCGTGTTACCTACAGTAAATATCAGGAATCAGTTTGTCTAGTATTCTCGGTAATAAAAGGTATATTGTAGAAAATTTTATGTACAATTTGAAAAGAATACTTTTGCAGATGGACAATCACGACCAACATTTGAAAAAGGGATATTTTCATGGAAAAAGCCATTTTTCGACATTAATACATTTAAAATGTTGCTCACCAAGAGCATTTTTGTTTGAAATCACTAGAAAAATTGTATTATATTATTAAAATATGGTTATTTATGCAAAAACAACAAATTGGAAAAAACTTGAATTTTTCTTACTTCTAAGAACTTTTTATCTTAAGTTGCTCCATCGTAGAACCACTTTTATTCATCTTTTTATGACTCAAAGCCTTTTTGAAAAAAAATTATAAAAATCGTACGTTGGACAGATTTGCTAATTGATTTTTAAGTTTAATTTTTGATTTATTTTCAAGAAAAAACATTTTTTACAGTGTACATATTTTTTTCATAAAGTCAAATTAATTAACTACAACTTCTTCTCAGACGCAATTTTATTACAATCAACGGTTTTCGAGTTATGATTTTTTGAAAAATACGCATGACAAAACACATACGCCCTTTTGAAAAATTTGTATTGAGTCGAAAAATTCCCTTAACCGGCGGAAAATCCATCGTCACCAATTCCGAAGACATGTGCAAAGTTTCATCCAAATCGGAGAGGGTCGAGTTCAGTAATTTGCTCATTTGGCAGAGAAATGCTCTTATAACAGTGTGCCAAAAACGCCGTACTAGAAAATCTTACACCATAACGGAACGTGTGTGGCCCTTTGTGGCACTCTTTTTCCATTCGATTCTTTTCGATGATATATCCTAGGAGCCCTGAAAAATTAACGTACAACGTTGTCATGATGTTTTTTGATTTTTTGGTTTCGTCAAGCGACAAACATAAGATAAAATAAAAAATGAGTTTTTGAGACGTTCGAAAATTTTTCAATTGATTTGTTTGCAACGTGCATTGGAGCCTTTGAGATTGATTCCACCTTTTTTGTGTGACGAGCTTTCCTGAATCAGATAAGTAACATTGTTAAGATCGGTTTTAAAATATCGAACATTAGCATTAGCATTAGCATTAGCATTGACGGTTGCACACCACGTGGATGGAGCTACGATGAGGAATAATTCGTTGAAGACATTGCATGAAACGAAACCAGTTTCTGATACGTTTCTTCACGCAACAATCACCACGAAAACACTCCTCGATCGCTCACCTGGCCACGTCCATGCAACCGTTGGTGATAGGGAGTATTTGGTATCTACCTTAAAAAGACACGGGGAACCCACGTAGCCTTCAGTAGATATCAAAGGAAAAAGGAAATGAATAGTCGGAGAGAATAGTTGAACAGAATGCCCTGTTTGGTGCACAGAACAAAAATGTATTAAAAAATGGTCGTTGGGAGCATCTAGTCTAAGAAGGTTAAGTGATGCTCCATTTATCTGGAGCTTTAGCATTAACTATAGTCCTAGCACCCTATGGCTTATGGTTATAGCGCCATTACTCGCTCTCTGAAAAGAAAGAAGAAAGCGCCGACCCAAAATCATATGTTCTCCCCCTCCCCCCCCCCCTCCCACTCGCACACACACACACACACACACTCACTCACACATACCTCACTCACCCACATTACTACTTCTGTTTGGATTTAGATTTAGATCTAGAGTAGTTGGGAAACAATCTTTTTGCGGAGCGTGGAATCACGGAGTGGAATTCCTCAACACTGATAAAGATGTTCGTTCTCACAAAATAAAAGAAGGGAAAGCTAGCTTTAGCCCAACTTCTGTCTGATGAATAAACAACAAAATTACCTATTTTTCCGTACGCCACCGTTCGTTTGTACGATATGAAAAACAAACGATTTCTATCAACGCGGGTGTCGAATTTTCCGGGTAACAGATATCAACCAATCTGAGCTGGGTTATCACACCAGCCACGGTTTCACTCGCAATCAGTATCAGCAGAGGAAGACGCAACTCGCTAGCTATCATCCACTGAACACGTATTTCTCACCGGAGTGTTTCCAACGAGCGATGCTCTCGTCCTTTCAGATTCCAATGAGCTGTCTCACCATCGTTGAATTTCCTAGGCGGCCGAAGACACATCCTCGCACTTTTTCACTTCGAAACGGGTTTGTTACGATTTTCACACTTTCTTCCGAATGAGTTGTATTCGTTCAATTGCAACTGCAATTTTCCACAGTAAAAGTTTACGCACTATCGAAACCTGGATCTCAATAATTGAAAAGAATAACAGCCTTCACACATCACGTTGTCAAAAACATTTTAACTGTTAAAATTCAATATAAATCTATTTGAAATTCTAGGAGGAAAAACGCAGCAGAAAAATCCACACGTCAGATTTTTAGCTCCAGATCGGTTTTAAAATATCGAACATATGCTTAAAACATATACAGGTCCGGATCAAGAATCTCCATTTTGGATTCTGTAAGTGAACATTTTCATGAAGGGCTTTATTGTATACAAATAAATGATGATGGTCCTGTCGCTTACCCCAACAAAGATTTGAGCTAGGTGATTTATCTATTGGCTAATTTATTTAAAAGCAATTCAACCAGTTATGCAAAAAAAAAAACGAACTGATTTCATGTAAACTTCTTGAAAAAATGTTCATTTGCTTTAGAGCGATATAATTGTGAAAAGCTGTTCATGTTAAACACGAATGTTTGCCAGCGTCGGTGGTGTAGTGGTAGGCGTGACTGCTACTTGGCACTCCAGAGTGGGTCTGGGTTCCATCCCAGTCGACGTCGGTGGTTTTTCTGAGGTGAAAAAAACTGGTCACGTCTTCCTTCGGAACGTGTCAACGTGTCGAAAATGGAGTCAAAGGAACAGCAAGTGCGCGAGAACATTTTGCGCACGCACCTCGACAACCCACTTCTTTCGCACCGAGCCACCGGAAAGATGTTGAAAATTCACCAGTCTACAGTGTCTCGTGTCATACAACGTTTCAGAGAATGTTTAACTATCGATCGGAAGAAGGTGAGTAGTAGAAAAAGTAATCCGTACTGTGTGAAGGATCACATGCTAGTGGTTGCTGCCTTTAAACGCAAACCCAATTGTTCCGTTCGGGATGTCGCGAAAAAGCTGCACTTGACCAGCAGTTTCGAGCAGAAAGCCAAGAAACGAGCCGGGCTCCGTTCATTCAAAGTTCAGAAAGCTCCAAACCGCAATGAAAAACAGAATAGGACAGCTAAAACACGTGCGCGTAAGCTGTACACACAAATGTTGACGAAACCACGCTGCTGCATCATGGACGATGAAACACACGTAAAAGCGGACATTAAACAAATTCCCGGCAACTTGTATGTGACTGCGAAAGACAAGTTCGATATTCGAGAATCTCTCTGAAAACAGCAATTGTCAAAGTTCCCCAAGAAACTTATGATTTGGCAGGGGATTTGTTCGTGTGGTAAACGTAGCAAGCCTTTCGTGAAAACTTCAACTGTAAATGGTCAAGTATACATGAATGAATGCATGAAAAAAAATGACTGCTTCTGCTCTCAAAACACAACGTTCCTACAATTTTTTGCCTGGAACTAGCCTCTTGTCACTACTCCAAGGATGTTCTGGAGTGGTACAAGACGAATGGTGTCAATTTCGTGCCGGAGCATCTTAATCCCCAAAACTCTCCAGAGTTGCGGCCAATTGAAAAATATGGGGCTATAATGAAGCACGAACTTTGTATGCATCCTAAAGTTGTCACTACAAAACAGGAAATGTTGAAGTCATGGTAGAAAGCGGAAAAAAAATGTCGGTTCAAGCGTTGTACAAAATCCAATGCGTGGTTTTAAGAAGAAAATTTGGGCTTTTGGATTTGGTAAAGAAATATAGTGAAATAAAAATACGTAACCAAGATTATACATTGTATTTTATTCCCTGAATACTTCATGACAATCGGTTGAGAGACTTGTTTTTGAGGATGAGTTAAAAGTGATGCAATTTAACTGTGAACACCTTTTATATGGGCATACAATGGTTGCTTTGATTGAAATAAGCGTAGGATTGAGTTTGTTTGATTCTATCGTGATCCAGTGACAACTGGGAGCAAACAACAATGCCTTTCGGAAAATGTTCCGGTGTTTCGGGAGAAAGAAATTTGCCCCCCTAGCTGTCCCGACATCAATTCTTTCGATTATTTTGTATGGGGCGCTGTCGAGTTGAATACTAATTGAATCCCTCACACAACGATTAGATCGCTTAAATGTTAAATAGATCGGAGCATGGTAAAAATTGTATGCGCCAGTTTCCATAAGCGTCTAACTACAATCATCGAAAGGGAAGGTGATTTTTTTAATGATATAATTTACAATTCCCATAGTGAATAAACCTCAAATAGTTCAACGTAAATATGTTTAACTGGTGTAATTTTTCAAAAAGTCATTTACTGCTGAAATTCATCACGCACCCTGTATCTGACCGGACAAAGACCTGTCATCATCGAAGGAAATTTCAATGTTTGAACAGAGGAATGGCGATGCAGATCTACGACCACAAGAGCTGGAAATTAGGCTGACCAAAGATAGTACCATCAGCACTTTTTGCAGAAACGGTCGTGAATCCATTATTGACACCACTTTCTGCAGTTGAACGTGAGAAAAATGAACTGGAAATTTCTTGGGATACACCCATGGTGACCACCAGGGGATCTGATACAGCCGGCAAACGGAACCCAGGGCCAACACAGAGGAGGAATACAAGCGAGTGAAATGGAAGACGAAGAAGTTCGATAAGGACCTTTTCGTTGAGGCACTACATGGGGTCAACACCTCCTCGAATACGGACGAGTTTACAGCCATACCAACGACTGCATGTGACACAATCATGCTATGGATGTTGTGGCCAAGTAATAAACGGAGCCCGGCATATTGGAGGAGCGAGGCACTCATTAGGAGCCAGAAGACGCGTTTAGAGAGCAAAGCGGATAGAGAGAAGCGTAGAATAGTTTTCCAAGTGGTCAGCTCTGCTTTAAAACTTCGAAACAAATCTAACTGTTTCCAAGAGCTCTGCAGAGATGCCGATGCCAATCTAGGGGAAGGCGATCACTGGGTAGTTATGGTGAAGCTCCAATCCAACGATGCAAGCTGAAACACTGTACAACGAAGCTGAAGGATGAAATACCGCAGACCATGCAGAAATGGGGCAGATGTTGATTAGGACCAGGGCCGGAGTTCCACAAGGTCCCTTCCTCGACGCTAAAACTGCCGATTAATTTCGAGATCGTTGGCTTGGCAGACGAAGTGGTCCTGAAAGTTTCAGGTGAAACGCTTGAAGGGGTAGAAATGTTCTGGCGAACGAAGCAATCGACACGATAAAAGACTGGATGAAAGAATGAAAGCTAGAATCAAGGAACTGCTATCAGTCAGCAACTTTAAAGTGGGGCAGTGAGCTGAAATCAACGTTGACGAACATACCATAGCCTTGAAGTACCTGGGAGTGATGATCGACGACCGGTTAAGCTTCAACAGCCACGTTGAATATGCCTAAGAGAAGGCGGGGAAGACTATCAACGTGGGAGCTAAAATCATGCCAAATAGCAATCGAACTTCAGCGCAAATAGAAAGATGACCAGGGGCCTAGATCAGGAGCAAATGTTCCGCGAGGGTGACTGTGAAGCGAGCATGTCATGACCGCTAGCTACTCCATATCGGAACACGTTTCGATTGGTACACATCGTGCGTGCGATCAAAACGCTGAGATAAGGAGAGAAGTGCATGATCACTGGTCTAAACTTTTTTCCAAATTTTCAAAGGGATTTGAGGTGTTGCATGTTAGGTTTTTGGTCAAATTCAGAAATTGGCCATTTCGTTGGTGCAGTGATGGAGGAAACCCGGATCTTGGATTTTAAAACAGCGTTAAATGTCATTTTTCAAATTTTACGCATCATCACAGTGCTGAAAACAGCCATGATGTATAGGGCTTGTTCATAAACCTAGTAGACTCATTTTTGAAAATCTCAACCCCCCTACGTAGACTTTTCTCCATACAAATTTTTGAAATTTTGTATGGAGCGTAGACTTTGGTCGTAGTTGGCTGAGCAAAAACAATTTCAAACTTAGGCTAAAACGTCCAGCTAATTCGCATTCTGGACCACTGTGCAATGGCTACCATTGTGAAATCCAAAATGGCTTCGGATATCGTTTTTATGGCATCCCCATACACCATCCCCATTCCGAAAATACTGTAGCAAAATGTTGTTGTATATTTATCACTTTTATCTAACATCGGCCATCTTGTATTTTAACATAGTGACAAACTTAAATTTTCAACTTCTATAATTTTGTTAATAAAAAATCTTTTTTTAAATATATATTTTGGTAAAAATATAATATTCAAGCATGTTAGAAGAATTTCGAAAAAATTACAAAGTTACAGCTGTTTGTACCGTGCATAGCAGAGAATGAACGAAAACTTCACTCGTGTTCTTCTCGAACTCATGTTTTCAGAGTTACCTGATCCCTCGATGACGTGTTACAGGGTGTGGCAGAAAATAATGCGAAAATGTTCAATCTTGAGTATTGGGTTAATTCGTGTAGCTAGTGACTAATTTCTGTCAAAAGCGTATTCGTTTATGTTTACTTTCAAGTGCTGCATCCAAACATTCTATTTGTTTTATTGCAAATACGTCAAAATGTTCGCGAAAGAAGTGATCACCAGTTTGTTGCTCGCCCAGAAGAAGTCGAAAGAGATTGCCAAGGTGATAGGGTGCCATTTGGCAACAGTTTACCGCATAAAAAAAGTCCCTGCAGGATGGTTCTAAGCAGCGGAAGCCGGGAAGCGGACGTCCGCGCTTTGCACACAGGCCGAACGTGATCAAATAGGTCCGTGAAAAAATTGCTCACAACCCGGTGCGTTCCGTAAGAAAACTTGCAAAGGAAGCCAATATTTCGGAGAAATCCGTGCGGAGAATCATCAAAGAAGACCTGCATGCATCTTCCAGAGCCAGAGTGAAATGCCACTTGATTACGGACCGAGTCAAGGAACTACGAGTGACTCGTTTCAAGAGATTGCTTTCCTTGTTGAAGAAGGAAAAAATGATAATCTTGTTCTCCGACGAAAAGCTTTTCAGCATCGACGCTGTGGCCAACCCGGACCGGTTCATTTCACCGCAGAAAATGGAGAACGTTCCGGAAAAAGCGAAATTCAAATTTCAAACCAAACATCTGGCTGGTGTCATGATGTTTGGCTTAGTAGCGTCCAACGGTTCGAAAATGCCGTCTGTTTTCATTGATGCTGGAGTTAAGATCAATACCGAAGTGTATATCGGTATTTGAAAGGACCAATTGCTTCCCTGGGTGAAGGCCAACTCCTCCGAGGACCAAAACGGTGTCCTACAGCAGGATGGAGCGCCGTGTCACACTTCCAATCGAACCCGACAATGATTGAACGACAACATGAAGTTTTGGCCGAGTGATTTGTGGCCCCCTAGCAGTCCAGATCTTAATCCGTTGGATTATTCGATTTGGGCATAAGTTGAAGCACGAGCCTGCAAAACATCACATCCTAGTGTGAAAACCCAAAAGTCAACCATAACACACACATTGATAACTGCGAGATAACTGCACTCGAAAATGTTGATATTATTGCCTGAATGAGTTGAAAATGGGATTTGAAAGAAATAGAACAAATTTTCGCATTATTTTCTACCGCTCCCTGTATTTCTGATTGAATGCTTATAATATTATCTAACAATCCATTGTTTCTGAGGTATCTTTGAACATCATATCTTGGAGAACATTAAAAAGGATTTTTAAGAATATATTTTTTTAACTTGAGATGTCTGCCATTTTGTCATGAGCTCAAATTTTTCAAATATGATCGGTCATTAACTAAAGATAGCAGTAATCTTAATGCTCTTTATAGTTCATTTTCCGCCAATCTCTGGCACCACAAAAGACAAAACTCCAGCATGATAAAACCCAAAGAGCTGGAAAGTGGGTTATAGGAAATATTCTTTTGACAATATAAATTAAAATGCAAGACTAGCGTGTGATTTACAGGATGATCAAACTAACTCTTAGTTCCCTAGCAACTGAGTAAAGTGGAATATCAAACTGAAAAACTGAAAAACAAAAATACTTTCAGTAATACTAAGAGGAATAATAAAGGATAAATAACAATATTAATATAAACCATGAAAACCCGACTAAAGATAAAAATGTTGATGATGATGACAAAAATGTAAACTCAATATGCAATGTCACTTAGAAAAGCATATAAAATATAGTGAAGGGATATTATAATAAAAATCGTAATTGTTGGCAGACCCCTCTCTGCCAGCGCCACCTTATCCCTGATGAACACTATTGGAGCTGATAATAAAGGAACTTGATAACAATAGCCATCGCCAACAGTTTACAGGCAGTAGATAATATATTGTTTACATACGGAAGCGAGCATAGAAGCAGCTCTAAATTATAGTATAGTCAAGTGGTATAAACTTTTGAATTCCTTATAAACTACGCCCTACATACTAGGCAATTACAATTGTAGAAGAACTACAATATTCATTGAACTAAGTACGCTTAAATAATAATTCAGTTCGCAAAAAAAGCTTAACCGTCCCTATCAAATAAGTGAGACTAAAATGGAAGCCAGAATTACATTTAACATCGTCGGTTGAAAGATTATAACTCAAAAAATGTTTAGGTTTTACAGTCATACTTCAATGTGGACTCAATTTTGTTTTTTTTTGTTTTAGAATTGTATAAGAATTAAATGAAACCCCCCACGGCCATGCCACATTAAGCCTCCCGAAACTGGTCATGTCGTCTGGCGTTGAAGTCAAACCGTGGTCAAAATTTCCAAATGACCGCAATTCTCGGAAGCAATTAAACATCTCACGCGTACACACCGCTCCTGTCAAGATGCATCTTTTAAGAAAGAAAAAAATTAAATAATTGCCATTCTAATCGCACCAGATTCCCTGCTATCATTCCCATTTATCTCACTCGGCTGAATTTTAATCTGCCCAGTTTGCGCAATCGCCTTGTATCCTCGGGCAAAAGATTCAAACGAGGCAACCTGAGCAACCTGCCCGCTCCTCCCCGCCTGGATCACTGTCGCTTTCGTCCGAACCTGGAAATCCCTCGGGCCGCGCTGGCTGGGTCCATGCATGTTCACAAGTCATTAATCTTGTTTGTTATCAAGTTCGCTTCTGTTCTTCCCTTCCAAATCCCGACTCATATTTCTTTCATACGGCAGCAAGGTATTACGTGTTAGACTGATGACGATGCGGAAAATATCCCCTCTCAACGCCGACGTCGGCGGCGCGAACGGATTCCTCGGAAACATGCATGTTCGCGATAATTAAAAATCTCACTTTCGACTCGAAGCGACGCGACGCTGGCGAGGAAAAGATGGCATCGACTACCGTCTTGAGTGTTTGTTCGATCCCGCAGCAGCCGTTTCGATTGCTTCCGAAGTCAGCCGCTCCGTTTCGATTTCGTTCGGCTAGCCGCGGCCGGCATGTTTTCGGTTATCATCCAATCCAATGCAATATGCCCGCAAGGCTCGCCGATTTCATCGTCCGAAACCTGTAGCCTGGCAGCGACCTGCAGAGCGCAGTTACATCATCTCGTGCCTGTCCAGACACCTGAGAGGACGTTGCTAGGGTGGTTGTGGAGGTTGTTTTTTTGGGCAAGTAATGGATCACTTCCTAATTCGCGTATGCCTTTTTCAACTGAAATAAGATGAAATTGACAGTTGAAATTCGCCACACCACTCCCCAGTCAGATCTATCTCAGATCAAAGTTATCGAATTTCATATTTCTTGCCTGCCATGCTGTGTCTCTCATGCTCTTGTAATGCTGTTTTTTGTTGTATTTCCCTTGTGTTGAACCTTAAACTCATGTCTCGCAGCAGCAGCAGCAGGAGCAGAGCCGGTCGAACAATCCGAATTTGTATGTTTATCATGATATCTCATTTTTCTTCATTTCACTTTCGTCGCCGCTCGTCTCGTCGTGCTTCAATTGGCTCACTGGCAGCAATGGGAATTCGAATTTCATTCATTTGTCTTGGCCGGGACTTGGGCTGTTTTAATTTGTGCGAGCATTAAATCGCCCTTCTCTGTCCCCTTCTTATCGGACTCTCGAAGCTTTTCATTGCGTCTCATTTTTCCCAGGAGGCTTTTTGCATAAACACACACGGCACATGTAGTCGTCGACGGATCTGGCCAAAATGCATTGAGGATTATGTGGCGATAATAAAAAAACAGCTCACAGTTGTAGGAAAGGAGGAAAACCACGCAAGTCACTTTCGCGGACTTTAAATTTCAATTTCACCGTCTTTGTTGGACGTGATTCTTAGTTAAACTTTTATTTTCACTGCCCGCTGAAAAGAAAAAAAACGAGATTATTACATGACTTGATTTGGCTTCTGGCTATGGTTACTTGGTTGATCTCTTTCTCGATTTTTTCTTCTTCTTCTTCTTCTTTTGCTTCGCCTCGTGCGGTTATTGTTTTGCGAAATTAAATACCCCAACCGCATGGACACCTTCCGAACATATATGGACAGGAAGGGGCTCGGCTTTGCTGCGATTGCGGGTCGAAAGCTTTCCAATCTCGGTTGAGGTGGGTGGTGCGGGCTGAGGTTGGCCCTATCGGCGCACAACCGGCTGATGACTGACCGACCCAACCTTCTTATCCATGTTCAATGAAGCGTTGCGAAGGTTCAACTTTTTTTCTTCCGATGCTGCTTGGGGAAGAGAATATCCAATTCCGTTCGTTCGGAGCTCCGTGGGCGCTGGATAGAAGGCCTAATGTGATCATATTTCTTTAGAAAGTTGGGTTTCGCTATTTTTTATCGTATATCAGGAAACAATCAGGATGGAGCCCAATATAGTCCCGTTGATCCAACAAAATCGATTTAATTCGCTTACTTGCAGTCAGGCCAAGACCTGTGTCCCCTTTTGCACCGGTCTGTCGTGCGACATCCTTACAACGTATCCAGCCCATCGTAGTCGACTGATTTTTTTAACGATGGGAGGTTTTCCCAGCAATTCAAGCAGTTTGTGGCTCAATTGCATTCTACAGGGATTTTTGATGGACCGTTGCGTTACATTCAAAAAATAAAAAACACTTAATCTAACAGAAATCGATTATCTTTTGCTCTACGTAACACCACGGAAATTCGATAAGTATTCCTGAACTATGCAATCTGTTGGTGAAGATCAGTCCAAGCTGGTCTCTGGCGTTGAGATGAATTGCCTTGTTTTCCTAATGAAATACTACTCTGTTAGTAGCACCAATAGCATCATTACTGTTGGTTTAAATTGGTCCAAATCGGCTTTCCAGCATTGTGAATCATTTCCTAGTTTTCCAATGAAAACCCTCTATCACACTTTCTGAGTGGCCACAATAGCATCCTTACTGTTGGTTTAAATCGGTACATTTTTTTAAATATTTCACTTTATAGCTTATTGTTAACCAAAACGATCCCTGCTGCTACCAAATCCTGTCATCCAAACTTCCAGTGATTTCTCGTGAAAGTGCAGTGGGCTCCGTGGCTTCCAATAAAGCGAGTATCACGTCAACATATTCCTAACCTTTCCTTACTTGACCTGCATTCGGGCGAGGCCAGCGCCGGTATTGCCTTAGTTTGGGATCACCAGGTTTTACACTTTGAAGATGTATGTTAGTCCCAAGCATCATCTCTGTGTAATAACAGCTGATCTGGCAACAACGGAGTAGCAATCTCAAATCTCATACTCAAATTCGATCGGTAGTCCTGTACAGTGGTGGTACGGGGACTGCACAGAAAAAATCTGAAAAATTGCTTACGATGTAATCTGAAGCTTAACTGAAAACATTTTGATTTAATAAATAGTTGAATGCAATTTTCCATTTGAAACACCATAAACAGCAAGCAGCACTGGCTTCATGAAGAGTAATATCATATTCATTACAATCTGTCAGCATGAATTCATATTTGCAATCGAAAACATCTAGCTATACGACATGCTCTTATTTTTGCGTCTGAAGCGCTTGAAATTTACATGATCGCAACACAATTCAGTGCCACCGCTCAGTTTGTCAAGCCAGAATTAAAAAGTTTTCACCACCATATTGTGTAACTGCAGGTACGGGAACGAAACATGAACAAAATGTGAAGAACATTTTTAAAAAGTACGAAAAAATGAGCGTGACTGTGGAAATCTCAGCGAAAATGTGTGGAATTTTATGAATCACAGCAGAATTCACCAAAGCTGGCATGATTTCAAGTGCTTAGTCGACAAATGTGAACTCGTCTGCAAATCTCAAACCGAAAAAATAGTAGTTTTACTACTGCATACAACTGAACTAACTGGAACTAACTTTAAAACTGTTTAAAAACGCAAGTCAAAAGAAGATTCTTTAAATCATGAAATCATTCTATTCAAATAAATCTATTTTATTTCTAACCACAAAAAGTCTGATCCGTAGATTACAGCATAATTTAAATTTACAGCTCCTATATAGAGAGCACATGTAAATTTACCACTAACGTTTTTCAGTGTTGTAAATTTAAGACCACGCGTAAATTTCTATTGAATATAATGGAGGTAAATTTGTTACATTCAAGTCGTCGTAATTTTACAGGTTTTTTTTTTCAAACTGTGTGGATTTCAACATTTCTTTGGTAACATTTGACTATTTTCATAATGACCAAAGTGAACACAAGGAATAAAAAAATCACTACAATTGAAAATGTCATGACATTCTGCAAAAATAAAATCATCCCGAGCAGAAATTAGCATACAAGTGCACCGAACTTTTTCCTTACCGAGAATTTTCAAGGCACAGTACAATCGTATTTCTTCTTCTCGCGTTATAAATCGTAACAATTCAATCACGTTCTTTTGCTGTTGTCTTTTCATCACTGCACATTATACAAACCAACACAAACACATCACCAAACCACGCTCTGGAAGAATGACCGCTGCGTTGAAGTCCAGTGAAAACAACAAATAAGAAGAAGAAGAAGAACCAAACCACGCACATAGTCAACCGTTGTGTATCCAACAACAAAAAATACCTTTAAGACGTACGACCCCAATTCCTCTGAGAAAAAAAACATAAACTTAAAATTAATGATACTCCATTGTTAGCAATTGGATTTTGATGCGTTATTCCGGAAATATTCGAAGTTTCGGATTCCAAAATGGGAGTACTGAAGTAAGTACCTGTCCAAGGATGGTTGGCAAAATATTTTTAGATGGGAAACATGGCATGCGGCATATCAAACTTCATTATTTTGCAAAAAGAGGTAATCATAATACATTTCGAGGATTTATGACCAAACTGGCCTTTAAAAGAGGCCCTGCGGGATCCGAATTGCCAGTTGAACGAAGTGGCCATGTTCAAATAACCTGGCTTTCGACCTATCAAACTTCATGATTTTGCAAAACTTTGTCTTCGAAGGACATTCTGAGGGTGTCAGACCATACTGGCCATTTAGGAGGCGCTGCGAGATCCAAGTTCCTCTGGAAAGCGGTCATATGCAGATGTTTTCAAAACCTAGCTTGAGACACATCAAACTTTATGATTTTGCAAAAATAGGTCTGCTGCGGACACTCTGAGGATTTCTGACCATACTGGTCACTCTAGCCCTGCGAGATTCGAGTTCTTCCGAAAAAAGTGGCCATATTCAAAACGCTACCAAAAGCTGGGTTGTGATATATCAATATGATTGTGATATATTCATGATTTTGCAAAACTTTGTCTTCAGAGGACAACCAAAGCATTTTCCAGGAAACTTTATCGCAAGGCTTATGCTCGTAGGATAGATTAAACAAACAAGACTTCGCCTCACTTTTGTAATCCATCCGTCCTCTTTATGCTCTTTATCGAAACGTCGTTACGCTTTGATGCACTAAAATGTGCGTTTCTTTACCAGCTCGACAGTATCCTTTTGTAAAAAATGGTTTAGTTGAGGCATGTACCACTAGCCAAAGCAAGCGTAGAGCTGGTTGTCGTGACCTGACCGATTTTTTCAGCTTTGATAATGTAGCTTCACTGTTGCTGCTGCTACTGGTCTGTTGCTGTCAAAGTTTGCTACAAGAATGAACTGAATCAGCACAGCTAGCTGGTATTTATGGCTACCCGACCAGAAGGAAACAACAAAATTATTTCAAGTTTTGTTATTCAGTTACACGGTTTTTATAACAGAGGTTGTTACAATTTAGATCGCGGATGTAGTTAACATAACAGAAATCGTAACAAAATATCCTCAACAGGTAACAAAATTGTAGCAAACTATGATATAGATATATCATAATCAAAACAAACTTTGTAACACTTTTTGTTACGATCTAGCAAAATCATATCAGATATTGTTAGAATTAATATATTTACTCACGCAGTTTGTGCCTCTCATAGCATTTTACAATTATCCAGATGAAAGAATTTAAAAAAATTATAACATAATCAGCTAGTCGTTACAAGGTTTGTTATAATTATGTTATATTTATGTTTTACCCTTCTTGTCGGGATACTTTTAAACAAGTGTATAAAAAATATGTTATAATTATAAAGTAGTCTTTTACAGGTTTTCCAAATTTGTTCATAAAGAAATAAACACCTAAGTACACCAGCCAATTCCTAAGTATTCATCGGTTGCCAATTGATTCTACTAACAATGGCTATGTTCTAGGAACAGTTTTATCTACAAGACAAATGTTCGAAAACATCTTCATTTATGAGACTTCGGAAATGAAAAATTAAGGCGTATCAATGATACGCTTCGATTATGTGTAGCGTCGAAATACAAAGTAAGGAAAATGAAGAATCTACAACCAAGTATATCTCAATGTGTAAAATAAAAACGCAAATTGATTATACTATTGAAATTAAGAAAGAACTAACAGTCTCAAACAAGACTATGAAAAATTACGAATGTTATCGTTAAAAATTGTTGTAAATTTGTTACAAAATATTAAACATGTCATAATAAAAATTGTAACAAAGTTTGATACATTTGTGATAGAATATTTTTTTGGTGTTGATCTCTCCAAACTAAACTATATCAAAACGAGTTACAAGCATCAAAGGTTGTTAGAATTTTGTTATTTTTCTGTTATGTTCTTCTAGTCGGGTAACGGTCTCCCATGTCAATGCGTTGCGTTGGGTTTGTTAACTCTTACAAAGTTAGGAGATTCTCGCATACCTTACTACAAGTTTTATTTCGTTTCACGCTAAGTTGATTGATTGATTGCAAATTGACTGTAAAAACATGATTAAGAAACCGCAATTCAAATAGTACAATAAGAACCATGTTCATTCGATAAAATGAACTCTTTCCTCTGATTTTCATAATGGTACCTAGGCTCATCTAATTAGTAAAATTAACTGTTTTGGTATGGTAACACTGGGTCGTAATTCCTCACCACTTGATTAATGTGGCTGAAGAGCGTGGGCGTAATGACAAATAAGATGCCAGAATGTCATAACTCAACGGCGTATTTCCAGTGCTGGCAGTTTAACAGGGGGAAAACCTAAGGCGTGATAACACTTTAAAAATAAACAGGGCGTATTTTGGTTTTTATCAATTTTTAACTCACTATAACATATTTCTGCATAAAATGTATGAAAAAGGTTAAGCACTGCATTATTATACAAAATCTGAGCATAATAAATGGCCCATTGGCGCTTTCTATGGAAAATAGGATTTGATTATCGTTTTCCAATATTCGCCTCCCATTTTCTCGGTTTCGTGATTTGGGAATACAGCCCTTTTCAAATGTTAGTCTAGATTTGGTGTGAATGAAAACTAGGAGGCCATTAGTTTCAGAGAAATCGAAAATCTAACTTTTTATTTGCAGAAATAAAGGCATACATTCTTGAATAAAATTGTAAAGTAAATAATTGTAAGCAACTTTGATTCAATAAATTTTTCTGTACCTTTTGATATGACCGAATTAGAGCATTTTTTTCCTACGTTGCTTAGGGTGTCCCTATGAAAATTAATAATTTTGCTGTTACTTTTTATTTCAAATTTTATAGCAAAGTTGTTTTCCCATTGGTTCTAGAACAATTAAAGTTTGGCGTGCTGAAATTGTCTCTATCGCATGTCAAACAAATGTTTTTATGGTTTTTGGAAAGCGAAATAGGCCTAATTCAAACGTTGATTTGTGTATTTTTTTAATTTTCCAACGCCGATTGATGAATATGCACGCGAAATATATTCATCTCTTATTTGTAACATTTAGAATACATGAGTATATAAAATGACAGTTGTAAAAAACGGATTTGAAATGGTCCGCCTTTGAATTAAAACCTTCTCGGCCTAGTTAGCCTTGGTCTAAATTTAGCCTACAAAACAAAGTTTTAAAACATCACCTTGTATTCTCGTTATTTTCAATAGTTTAAAATTGTTAACGGATAATGTTTGTAGATGAATTGATACGCAGGATAATTTCCCACCGAATGAAAATCTATTGAGCATTTATTAAGTTATAAGCGTTTAATTTGTAACGATATTTCGCTAATTTTTAAATTTTCTAATGACCCCTACCCTTGCCGTATGACGTAGTCTACGTTAAAAAAACTAGTAAATATATACTTTAATAGGTACCTTAAAACCTAGAATAACGCCGGTGTCCATAAACAGGAGATTGTAATACGTACCTGAAAGAGAAAAAGAAAGAGAAGTAGAAGAAAAGTTTGATTAAGCGGAAAGATTATAAAGCTTTTCAGCATCGGCTGATGCGGCTCGTAAAAATAAATAATTGTAACGGGCGGTGCCAAAAGCGCCGTTGCATGAAATGAATATTATCCTAAAGGGACTCCCATTCAGATTTTTTTAAATATTTACAGTGTTTTAAGTATGTTTAGGTGCAGGACCATCAAACCAGCAGTACTAAAGACATCTTATTATGGAGTTCGAATAGGACAGGAACAAAACAGTACGATTATAGGTAAATATGTGGATACGGAAAAATACTTAGCTGATCGATGCGTGAAACATTGTTACCCTTGCAGGCAGTAGTCACAAACACTAATGTAACACGTATGCAGCAGTGCAAATTATCAAACAATTTTCGAACAAAACAGCAACCGATCATCTCACAACACATCCATTTACACTCAGTAACAAGAGAACTGAATTTCTTTATTAAAAGCTATCGATTTTCATATTTCTGAAGAGCGAAAAAAAATGCCACCGAGAAGTCAAACGTGACGTCCGTCCATACGCAAAGCCTACCTCGGTTTAACATGGTGGTATCCTGCTGGCCAAATAAGCCGAAAATATAAATTATTTTCTAATGCGAATAATAACCACCGTCCTTTTCAGGACGACTAATCAAATTTAACAATATAAGAATGTGTGTTTAAGTGAAATGTTCTTAAGGTATCCTAAACAATCATTGCATAGTAAATTTTGGATTGTTTGAGGTATTAAGTCGAGAGTGGTAAATTCGACAGATATTTTTCACTAAGTCCTGACAAAGGTAAGCAATGGCTCAGTATGAAGAAAATTTCAGAAGAATTGACAAACTAACGCGATCCTACGTTAACCTTGCGGTTATATCCCTGATACAAGCCAGCTCTTTTTTTTAACCAGTTCGTTTATTTGTTAGGCTCAGACATGTTACACTTTGCGGAGCCGATATTCAATATTGTAATTACCATTGTTTTATTTTTCGACTTAAGTACAGTAGGGTGCCAATTACTCGTGGCAAGCTCGATGTTAATGGGTCACATTATCCTTAAAAAGGGCTTGACGGGTAACTTATTTCAGGTACCAGTTGCTGCTCATGGTTGCGACATCTACCATATCTTCGGTCCCTTTTGCCTACTTTGAAGAGAACTCGGACGTACTATTGGGAAAAATCATCATGTGAAATTCGTCTTTCAAAAATCTCGCTTTCTTGTGCACCCACCTTTGCTAGAGAGTCCGCCTTCTCATTGCCTGGAATTGAGCAATGTGAGGGTACCCATATAAAGGTAATCTTAAATGATCTTTCGACCAACACACACATCTGCTCCTTATTTGTGCAAGGAAGTAAGATGGGTGCCTCACTGTTTTCATCGACTGCAGGGCCTCAATCGAACTGAGACTATCTGAGAAGATGAAATAATGGTCTATGGGCATGTCGAAAACTATCCACAATGCGAAATTGATTGCTGCCAGCTCAGCAACATATACGGAACAAGGTTCCTGAAGTTTCCGGAAGGCAGATGAGTATTCGTTGGAAACACCGAAACCAGTGGATCCAGCAATGCGCGGTCCGTCAGTGAAATTTCTTCTATTGCAATTGACATGTTGGTGCTTTTCAATAAAAATATGGGGAATTAAAATAGGTCGAAGTTGTTCTGGAACTCCTTCAATAGCCTGTTTAATGGAGAGATCATAATCAATGGAGGAACTGTGATAAGTGAAGCAAACAATAGGAGAGTTATATAGGATATAAAGTTGATATAGATTCGCTAGAATCTACACTCTCTACATTCGCTAGAATCTACAATCCGGGGCATTTCTTCTAAGTTTTCAATCACAAGGTTGTTACTGATTCCACACTTGATCAGTATCCTAGATGAGAACTCCCAGAAGCGGTTCTGTAAAGGTTTCACTCCTGCCAGAACCTCCAGGCTCATATTATGCGTTACACACAGCCAAAGGGCAATACGTAACAACGATATTGAATGCTTTCCAATTTAATGAGGTGGCTGTTTCTTGCCGAGTGGAAGCAAAAAGAGCCATATTCGAGAGCTGAAAGAATAGTTGTTCTGTAGAGGTTAATGAGGTCTTCGTGTGAGCACCCCACCATGTTCCGCAAATTGATCTTAGAAAATTGATCCTTTGTTGACATTTTTGTTTAAAATACGCAATGTGAGTACTCCAGTGCGCATTTTGAATCAAGCATGACTCCAAAGTATTTAAAGACAAAGGTTGGGTTATGTCTCCTTCCAACAGCTTGAGACAGCTTTGCAAGATTTCCGCACGTGGACCATTAAAGGAGATCACAGCATCGTCTGCAAGACGTCTGTCTTGACGTGCATCTATTTTCCTAGCAGTTATCAATATTTTTAACATAAAAATTATAAAGTAAGGAACTTAAACATGAGCCTTGGGGTAAGCTCATGTAGTGACAGTGACATCATACATCAACATCATCTAATTATTTAAAGTTCCTGGAAAACCACTACTGCAGATTATCTGCCAGTATATCAATGGAAACTGAATCAAATGCGCCCTTAATATCCAGAAATACTGAAGCCAATTGCTCCTTGTGTCCAAAGGCCAGTTGTATATTAGGTGAAAGCAACGCTAAACAATCGTTTGTTCCTTTGCTCTTTCGGAGACCAAATTGCGTATTTGATAGCAGGTTGATTGATTCAACCCAACGGTCAAGTCTTGATAGAATCATTTTTTCTAACAATTTCCTTAAACATGATAGAATAGAGATCGGACGGTATGAATTGTTATCAGACGCTGGTTTCCCAGGCTTTTGAATATCTATTACTTTAGCCTGTCTCCATGCGGGTGGAACTATATTTAATTCCATGAGAGTGTTATACAGGTTAAGTATTCATCTATTAGCGATATCAGGGAGATTTTTCAAAAGGTTGAATTTAATCATATTGCTTCCTTATAACCCACCTCTAATTTTTGTTTTAAATCAGATCCCGGTACTGGCTGCTTTGTCTGCCAGCAGGAACCAGGCGGTCGACCTCAATGTTTCCCGGCAGCCCACTGGGGCCGAAGATCCATGCAATGGTGGTTCCGTGAGGGGCGAATTTTAGCGTCGCCTGAATCCAGTAGTCTTTGAATAATTACTTATTACACTCGGAGGAGCGACTGGTTGGCAAGCCTAGACGGGAGTTGGTTCGTCTCTACTAGGAGCACTACTCCTCATCAGAACCGGCTTTCTTCTCTAAGAACCAACTAGTTCTTTTGCAAATGGTGGCGGTGATGTCATGATAGAAAGGAAGATCGCATGCTTCAATGCATGTGCAACGGCAGGAGTCCATGGAAGGAATCCGGATCACTTAATCACTTCGAAATTTTCAAGCACACTCTTGATAATACGCTCCTTCAAGGTAACTGCATTGATTGATGATTTACTATCAACTGTCTTATCAAGAACAACAAACTCCATCATCAAAAGCTATTTCTCAGTAGCTAATAGTTGTTGTGAAAAAATAGATAGCAAAACTCAACTCAAAGCACCCATTTTTTACTATCAATTTCATGACATTCCACTTTTCCTTTCAGCACAGCGATTTGTGTAAGACATCCAGCTCTACCTCGATGGGCCAAACCTATAGCCAAGCCCCACCGACGGCGAGAGAAAAGACTACGTGACCGGCGGCAGAGCGGTCTGCGGATTCCGGAGACCTGGAGGTCAAACCAATTTCCCGCACTCTCGCGCTCAGCACTTGACCTCGCTTATACATTTTTAATGACCATCCAGCGATCGACACATAACAGCAACCTGTTCCCCAATACCAAAAGAAACTGCGAAAATGCCTTGCTCGGAACGATCGTCGTTGTTTTAGAGCTTAGGAATAAACCGATCACCGGGCGCCTCGAGCCTCAAGGGAGTCACTTTTGACTTTTTGCCTTCCCTCGGTAATAATACTAATAATGGTTTGTTTATGCCTGGGCAATAGAGAAAGGGCTCTTTTCCGATTTTGTTATCGTCGTCGCCTCTTATGGGCGATACAATCGTTACTTCCGGGGTCTGCCCTATCGGTAGCGGACAGGTAGTTTTCGGGCTTGAGTCCTAGTGGCATTTAAGTGGATCTGTTTCTTCCAAGGTAATTAGCTAATTGGTTCGTTTGAATATGAATGCAGTGTGCTGATTGGAAGAGAGCAAATGCCAAAGTTGCCACGATAAGGTGTTCTGGCACCGGAAATGACCCAAATTTTAATAGTCACTCAGCACGAGAGGATCCTTGAGGTGAATTATGCCTGAGAAAGGAAACTGATCATAAAATTTGATTAGTGTTTTTTAAACTTTGTTGGGTATCTTCGTAACTGCGACCAATTTTTAGATCTATTGTGACGTATCCCCTTTTTTGCTTTAGATATTGTCAGCATGACGCATCACTTTTGCTCGAAGTGATCGCCAATATTTGACTTGAGGCGTTCTCCAGATATCAAAAAGTTCCAGTAGCCCTTTACTGAATAATTTAAATCTGTTGCTAGGTTTGCCGGGCAATGGAATAACAAGTGTTCCGAGTCTTCTTTATCCATATCACAAAATCGACATAAATCATCTTGAAGGATGCCTATCAGCTTCAAGTGATATCGGCTCGGACAGTTGCCAGTTATAAGGTCTGTATATAAGTGTTGATCAATGAAGAAAAACCAGAAAAATGTGCACGAGCAGCAACAACATCCGTTCGAATTCATCACCAGATCAATCGATTATCATTTATCGTAATACTCCGTTCCCCATATCGCACACGTAATGCATGATGAACCCGTCGTTAGCCAAAAATCCGAAGAAAAAACTCGTTTTCTAATGCATGATACACGATAAATTTTATCTCCACTGTCGAAATCGAAGGGAACTGCTCCGCACTTGCTTGCTTCCTTCCAACCCAATCCCAATTTCTCGACGATTGCACCATCTAACAAACGCCAACTAATCAATTCTTCACGAAAGTTACGCATTCGACGAACCGCTCGGCCCAGAGCAGCTGGGCCGAGCGAAAGATTAACGAACCAAACCGTCCATGTGCTGCTGTGCCTACATCTAGTTAAGGTATTTGCCCTGCTGACTGCCCGGCGCACTTTACGACTAGCGAAAGTGAGGAAAAAGTCATGATCAACAGGCTGCGGGACTCACTACTGGCTGGCTGGGGCTCGTTGTTAGGAAGGAAAAATCGCCAAGTATCGCGTTTCACGAGTGCAGTGCATTATACTTAGCCGCATGCATGGTTCAATAGTTACGGCATCGGCTCGGGGGATCGGATCTCGGGGGAAGGCGTGGAGGCCACAAAACATCGCCCCGGGGACGACGACAATGGCAATGACTTTCGCCTTCGATTGTGCGATTGTTTGAAATGGGGCTTGAATGGAGGCAGCCTGTCATTGGACGCTATCTTCAATTGATTACGTGTGGTTCGATTTCTAAAATGGTGTAATTTATTGTTTTGGGGACACCTGCCTAACTGTGGATTTTAATTTTATTTTTATCTGGAAATTAAGACAATTAATTGTGATTAACAGATGAAATTTAAAGGGTTATTGTAGTTGTATTGAAGTTGTATCATAGGTACAGGGTGTGGCAGAAAATAATGCAAAAATTTGTTCTATTTCTTTCAAATCCCATTTTCAACTAATTCAAGCAATAATATCAACATTTTCGAGTGCAGTTATCTTTATAAAGTCCTTTGAAACAAATTTATTCAATGTGTTCTCCATTTTTATTAATAACATCCTCGAGCCGACGCCGGAAGCCAGAACATGCCTTTTGTACGTAGTCCTCCGACATTGACTGCCATGTGCGTGTTGTGGTTGACTTCAGGGTTTTCACACTAGGATGTGATGTTTTGCAGGCTCGTGCTTCAACATATGCTCAAATCGAATATTCCAACGGATTAAGATCTGGACTGCTAGGGGGCCACAAATCCTTCGGCCAAAACTTCATGTTATCGTTCAACCATTGTTGGGTTCGATTGGACGTGTGACACGGCGTTCCATCCTGCTGTAGGACAACGTTTTGGTCCTCGGAGAAGTTGGCCTTCACCCAGAGAAGCACTTGGTCCTTTAACATACCGATATACACATCGGTATTGATTTTAACTCCAGCATTAATGAAAACAGGCGGAATTTTCAAACCGTTGGACGCCACCAAGCCAAACATCATGACACCAGCCGGATGTTTGGTTTGAAATTTGAATTTAACTTTTTCCGGAACATTTTCCATTTTCTGCGGTGAAATGAACCGGTCCGAGCGGCTGTTGGCCACAGCATCGATGCTGAAAGACTTTTCGTCGAAGAACAGGATTATCATTTTTTTCTTCTTCAACAAGAAAAGCAATCTCTTGGAACGAGTCACTCGTAGTTTCTTGACCCAGTCCGAAATCAAGCGGCGTTTCACTCTGGCTCTGGAAGATACATGCAGGTCTTTTTTGATGATTCATCGCATGGATTTCTCAGAAATATTGGCTTCCTTTGCAAGTTTTCTTATGAAACGCACCGGGTTGCGAGCAATTTTTGCACAGATTCGATATGATCAGCATGCGTACAAGCATGCGTGCACTTCAGTGCAGATGTCCGGCTATCCCGGCTTCATCATGCGAACTGTTGCCAAATTGCACTCACCACTTTGGCAGTCTCTTTCGGCTTCTTCTGGGCGAGCAACAAACTGGTGATCACCTCTTATGAACATTTTGACGAATTTGCAATAAAACAAATAGAATGTTTGGATGCAGCACTTAAGAGTAAACATAAACAAATACACTTTCGGCAGAAATTAGCACTAGCTACACGAATTAACCCAATACTCAAGTTTGAACATTTTCGCATTATTTTCTGCCGCACCATGGTATAAGATGGTGTTTCGGAGATGATCACTATGTGTCTGAATCACGCACGGATTATTTCGTATGGTCATTAGCCTGGGTCACGGACATATGGAAGAAAAACATTTCACTACGAGCAGGCCATGCTGCAGGTGGCAGTGTTGTTAGTAAAAAACAGTCCAATCGAGCCGTTCGTTTGGATTGCAATCAGTTTTAGCTTAATAACTTTTTCCACAATCATCGGATCGCTTTGCAGTCTTGGAAGAAAAGTTTTTTTGATAAATTTCCAGAAAACATTAGATTGACTTATGTAAAATAAAACCCGCAAGCGCAAAAATATAGTTTTACCGATCCAGTTGAAATTTTGCACAGTTATTATAGAACCCAAAAAGCCTCTCAAAAATCATTCAGGAACTGGAATTAGAATTTTGTCCTAGGCTAATGGTCATAACATGCTGGCGAAGGTAAATGACCCCAGGGCATCTACGAACGAATTTGGGACGAAATGCCAATGGAAGTCGTGCGTGCCGCCTGTGACGGTTTCGAAAAATGTCTGGAGCTAGTCAAGAAGGTTAAAGGTGGTGTTATTCCAAAACTTATGCTGTAGTTGATCAGTATTATTTTGCAATATAAGGGGTAAAGTTATCAATAAAATCTGGATTTTCGATTTGAAATAAATAGAGTTTTATTGGACATATAATATAAATAGACATATTGGACATGGTGTAAAAAAATGGAGAACATCTGATAAGCTATGATTTGAATTATTTGTTCGAGGTTTCAGATCAGGGTCGAGTTGATGAAGTACTATGCAGATAATATATTGCTTCAGCTAGATATTTATTCTGCATGATTGCTATTGAAAATACACTGTTATGGGAATGATGTTGCATTTTCACCGATTGCTTCGGATTCTTCAACACTCCTCCTCAACATCGTTTGGTACATTTCCAATAGCGTCTCTGTAGTTGTCGCAACTTCACTGCACCCTAGAGAGCATCCGTACCGTTGCACGACTAAACTATATTTGATTGCCCTCACCATCAGTTCAAA
>JASCZW010008326.1:0-52242 GCA_034211315.2 Aedes japonicus | reverse complement strand
TAGCAGCCGGACCTTGATCCGTTAGATTATTCAATTTGGATTATGTTCAAACACAAGTCTGCAAAACATCCCACCCTTGTGAAGAGGCCCTAATTGTCATGAAGCTGTACATAGCAGTCGATGTCGAAGGACTCCGTTTCGAAAAGCACTCCGGCGTCATCTGAGCATTTCAACTGACACATCGAAGTACATTTGTTTGAAAGGGCCTAACTAATGATAACTGAACTCGAAAATATTGATATTCTTACTTGAAAAAGTTGTAACGGTGATTTGAAAGAATACCATGAACTGAATGATTTTTTCCGCCACACCCTGTATAATTTTTTTAGGGATGGAAAATCTGCATACACTCTAAAGAACTCAGGGTGTGGGGGTGTGAGTGCCAACTCCTCAGACCCACTAAAGACCCATCCGTGCTCTAGCTGACCCCCTTTCAGTATTACTTCTTGGGGCTTTGGTAGTTGGTTGATCCCTCTGACCTGTCACGCTGGTCGTTTCTGCCACTTGTCCGTTGCTCCAAGACAATCTGGGAGAGCCACCGTATTTACGCGTCCCAATCGTCCTGTTCTGGACACATTCTCTGGACGAGATTGTCCGGGGTCATGTCCTGGCAGCTCATGGCCATCATGCTCGTTCCTCGCGTCGTTGAAGCGAGGGCAAACGACAGAACACAGGCTCTGCAGTTACAGACGCTTCCTGGCTTATACCTGGTCATGCGGAGGACTCAGGCGTGGTCGTGCTTTGCAGAAGCACTCGTGGCCAGACACTATCTCTGTCAAGTGGAAGGCAGCTTTCCCATGACGCCGGATTGACCCATCCAGATATTTCCGGAATTGATTCACCCCATATCTCCAGGGTGATGTCGTCCGCGAACCCGACTATCTTCACCCCGTTCGGGAACTCAAGCTGTAGACCTCTCGTAGCGCCGTGTTCTATAACACCGGACCCAGGGATCGAACCTTGCCCAGGACGCCAGCGATGCTGAACACGTTTTTCCCTGCCTTTGTATTGCGTACCAGTACGCGATTCTGGCAGTAGCTTCCGAGAATCTCGTACAGGTACCAAGCCAGAAGGCGTTGAAGCGAGTCGGCGATAGCCACCCAACTGGCGCTATTGAATGCATTTCTCACGTCACGTGGATTGCCACTTCAGCCGTTTTCGTGGCGGACACAGGATGGCATCCACCGTCGACTTCCCCTTACGGAATCTAAACTGATTATTAGACAGACCGCCTATACCCTCCGTGTATGTTGTCAGTCTGTTGAGGATTACCCTCTCGAGCACCTTACCCGCTGTATCCATCAGACATATAGGTCTATATGCCGATGGATCTCCTGGTGGCTTCCCTGTCCAGACACTTTTGCATCACCATCCTGAACATTTCGGAATCTAGCAAGATAGCCATCTTGATGACCAGGTTCGGAATACCATCCGGTCCTGGGGCTTTGTTCACCTTTAGCGACTTTGCTATCGCAATGAGTTCCTCATTCGTCACCGTCACCTCGTCGCAGGCCCTCGTTGTGCCGTTGTCAATGCCCACGTGGTCACGGGTGTGGCTGAGCAGTCCTTCCTTCCGTCGCTATGACAGCGTTATGGTCTAGGATACTGGAACGCTGGTCATGAGACAAATCTACGCCGGCGGGGGGCCATGGACTCGGGTAATGGTTCGGAAAGAGTCCCCTAACGATCACCTGCAGCAGCTCTAACAGCATAACGAGTCGTCCGCCGCAAGGTTTCGCGTAAGTTTCGTTCCATCTTAAGCGCCTCTTTAAAAGTCTCTACATCAAAGTAGGATGTCCTCCATCTGCGGGCGAATGGAGTGGATGCTCCTCCTTCCACACGCTGCCCTGTATTGTGGACGATACAATAGCGAACCGCCAAGTGGTTGCTATGGGTGTAGCCATCATCCACCATCCAACTGCTAAGTAGCCCAGCACTGCTGCATGTTACGTCGATGATCGATTCCGCTCCGTTTTAATGGTAGGTACTCTTGGTACCCACGTAAGCTAGGTCCACATTGTGCCTAGTCAAGGCCTCCAGAAGAATCTGGCCCCTGAGGTTGGTATGGCGGCTCCCCCACTCGAGCGCCTAAGCGTTGAAGTCTCCCGCTATTACTAACGGGTTTAGGCCGGTTAGCTCCGTTGTCATCCGATCGAGCATATTGGAAAACTGTTCGATCGACCATCTTGGCGGTGCGTAGCAGCTGCAGAAGAACAATCCATTCACTTTTACAACCGTGAAGCCTTTGTTTGTGGTAGACAAAACCTCCTGAACCGGGTACTTGCCCGTCGTCCATAATGTCGCAAAGCAGTTTCCGTTGCCGACTGGGTTGCGGTGTGGGTCGGAAATTATGGCGGGCGGTCTCACACTGGTTCAGGTTTAGTTGGGTTACCTGCATTACGGTTGGCTCGTTGGAATACCCTTAGCGGCCGGGCACTTGGCACTCCCCCAGGACTGCTTATCTTCCGGTTGCCCAGGGCACATCAAGGGGGAGCCTTTGCACTCCCGCGCCTTGTGGATAGTGCTGCCACACCTTCTGCACATGTTGCTCCTATTTAGGCCTTTGCACTCTCCTGACATGTGTCCAATCTCTAGGCATCTGAAGAGTGCTTTCGGCGGCTGGTGTCGACTGCCGCTACCCTCATGATTGCCACCTGGGTCCCGAGTGGACCCTTCCTCAGACGTATGTCTGCGGCAGCAACCTCGACCTTGCACTGTTCCTTAAGTGCAGTGGAGATCTCGTCTGCCTCGGTGATCTCATCCAGGTTTTTACACTGAATCGTCACCTGTGAGACAAGGGCGCGCAGTACTTTGACGCCTCGGTCTTGACAAGACTTTCCGCTTGCGGGCCACCTGTCGCTTATCCTTTCCTTTTTTGTCATATTCCGCTTTTATCGGACCTTATTCCAGTGGCTTTCCCTGCCACGCCTGGGGTCATCACTCGTCCCCCTCCTAGCAGTAGCGTCTGTTTCTGTGCTAGTTATGGCAGTTGTCGTTGGGGCCCTGTCATTCGGACCCCCTTCGGCACTTGAGACAACACGCGAGCTGGATGTCACGCCTTTCGCGCTGGGCTTAGCACCGGGGCCTGTCTCTTTGCGGCCAGCCGGAGCTGGTCGCGAGGATGGACCTTCCAACACTATACGCTTCTTACAAGCGCAAGGTGCCGTTTTGCCCGGGATCTGCCTAGCCCGCTTGGAGGTCCCCACCCCCATGGTAAATGGGGTGGACTCTCGGAACGAGACGGATACATCCGTCTGAGTTTGCTTCGCGGCTGTATCCCTCGCCCTTTCGGTGCCTGCTAGCCGTGCCAACTCTTTGGCACTTTGCTCAGCTAGGAGCTTGGCTTCCCTCTTCTTGCATGCAGCCTGCACTGTCATGCGTAGCCTTAGGAGGCTCAGTTTGAAATCCTTCGCAATGTTGTTATGCGATGATGTAATGTCAATAATCGCGTTCAATTGCGCAGAGACCTCCAGAACTTTAGGAAGCATCCTATCCATGGCCCGGATGAGTCCTGGCCCATCCATGGCCACGCCTAGCTTGGTGACACCTGCATCCGATGCCGTAGCACCGTTTTACGCTATGCCGCTTTTAGCGAACGGATTCGCTTTCTCCTGTTGTTTCCTCCATGTTGTTGGGTCCCCCTCCAGCCGCTATCCAAGCCCACGTGGAGTAGTCGCTATTGTAATCGCATGGTTGTCTAAGCAATGTTCAGAGCCGGATCAGCGTAAGACAGGTATAGGGTCATCTGAGCCTACTCCCGCCTGACTGACGAGGTTGGGAGGTGGAGAATGGAACGTACTGAAGGCCTGTCAAAGTGTTAATGAGACGAAGACAACCTGCCGGGGGAACCTCGCCATTTCCTGCTCGATGTCACCCGGCAGTACTGAGGGAGACGACACAGGAGCCAGCCCGAATACAACGGTACAACTAATTATTCTTCTCGCAGGCAGTTGCCAAAATTGGAGTTTGTTTTACTGGCCCCAATGCGCCGTATGGCGCTCCCTCCATAGTCCGTTTAGACGTTAAGGGGAGCTTAACGTTTCCAATGTGCACCGCGGGCAGGCGAACTTCATTCACACATCACCCTGTATAATCTGCCATAGCCGATCCGATTCCTCTTAGTCTATTGGTCAACACCGAATAGAAGCTCCTTATGGACCAAGACAACTGCACATCTATTCCTTTAATGAGCGATACGAAAAACACTGGATCTTTTGAAGCCGTGTTCGCGGAGTCCAACCCAGGAGAAGTAGAAAATCCAGTTTGTTGACCTACACCGGTCTACTCGACAACGGATGCCTCATTCAAGTACACAAAAATCAACTACGACAACGGTATTCGAGTGCAAATTATGCTGATCCAACACCTCGAAATAATCATCTTTCTTTGGCATTCCTGATTGACGAATTCCAAGATTCGAAACCATTTCCATTAGAAGATCCACCTCAAGACGAAGATCCAATTCCAGAGGCCGGACCTATTCCTGACGACGAACCTGATGATGTGATGACGAATGACGACTTGGACATGCCCGAAGAACCTTCTCCAGAGCCCGTTCGACAAGAAGGAAGACATTTTAGGCTCCCGGCTTGGCTTGCACCATACGGTCTCTTCTAAAAGGGGAAGATGTACCATCGCCGTATGCACCAGAGACGAGGTTGTAGGCCATGAGTTGTAGCCATGGTAGAAATCAACAAGTTGGAAAGTTTCCAGGAATCTAGTTGCAATCAGCTGAACAGTGCTTTGGATTTTCATAAAATATCCATGAGAAATGAAAATGATATTATCCCAGTTGTTTGCTTTCCCGGTTTTCATGGTTACCGCTGTCACTTCTATGCCAGCTGAAATTTGTTTGCTGCAATGATTGAATTCGACTCTAAGTGCGGGTCAAAAAATTGCTGTCACTGTTGTTTTCATTCTCAATCGGTAAGCATGAATTTCATAAAACGAAATCTGAATATCACTCTTGTGATTATTTATTTGTCATTTTTAAGTGATTTTGAATCCTAATACGAACATTGAACAACCAGGGCCGTTATCATCGTTTCATAAGAATAGATGCTAGCAATGTTGAGCAAGAATACCCCGGAATGGATTGCCCTTGCATATTTTCCGATCTCGACAGGTAATTGATATTCATTGTGGTTTATTGAATTTCATACCTGACATTTCGAAATTCATATTAAAAATTAATCTGTTTACATAAATGAAAATCAAAGCATTTTGAAAATCGAACGTTCATTCTTCTGGTTACGTTTGTTGTCACGAGCAGGGATGCCATATTCATAGACATGTCTGTAGAATTTGCCAGACTTTTCATTTTTGTTGTAGACTTTTCTAACGATGCAGACATTTATGCAGACATTTTATTTATGTTTGCAGACTCTTACAGACATTTAAAATATTTTTTAAATTTCATATAAAAGGTATTCTCTGAACTTCGGTTTTAAAACGTACAAGGATCTGAACAGTATTGTAAATACGGTAAGAAGCTTTGTTGATTTTTTTTTTAATATCGTAGGTATCATTTAAAGTAGAAATCCTTGAAGAAACGAAAGCGGTGGGCCGCCTGGACACACAATGTGCCGGGCTATAAGTATCGTATAGGCCCTTTCCGAGGTAACATGGAGTCCCTACTTATGTGATAGTGTTCAATCCATGTGAAAAATTATTGTCAAAGCGTTGGTAATATTGTTTTTTTGCCATTAAGTCACAATGAAAGTCAAGAAATTTACCGTAAAAGGGGTTGCTGAGTTTGTTGTTCCTGAAGCCCAGTTGGTTGCCGGAATTTCAGGACAAAACTTCCCAAGAATCAGGAAAGGACTTATCAGAGCCTCAAGACGAAGTGGAGAGAAGAGGACTTTTTTGAAGTTTGTAACTTTTCAGAGGTTTTTGAGTTCTTCCCAGAAATTCAATATTGAACTTCTCAGAAGTTCAAAAAAAAAACTACCTCAAAATTTTAGACGGGAACTAACCAGGACAGTAACTACCTATAATTTCTGAAAATATCAGGAAAACAAATCCTTAGGAAGTGCTAGGCAGATTTGGTAAAGCTCAGGGGAGAACATTTTAAAATTTCAGAATAAAGATTTCTCAAAATTCTTTAGAGAGAACAGAATGAATCTTTACAGGAGCATTGGGGGTACTTCTTTCTAATTTGAGCACGAATTACCCAATAGTTTCGGAACAAACTTCCTCAAAGTTCTGCAGTAATCTTCGCAAAAGTTCAGAAGTCCAGGAAGAAATTTCAAGAACAAATTTAAGGGAATTTTCCTAGAAGTTTTGGAGACGCATTTTCCAAAGTTTCAATAAAAATATCCTCACAGTTCAGGATGGGACCAATCAGAAGTTTGGAAAGAATAAGTTCAAGAAAAAACTCCCCCGAATTTCAGAGAGAAATTTACCAGAGAGGGCACTGCCTGTAGGATCAAGAAAGATTTTTTCCAAAAATTCAGTAAAAAACTCCTCAGAAGTTCACAAGAGGTCTTTTCAGAAGTTTCGAAGAGACCAAAAGTTTAGTTGGAACTACCCAGAAGTACTAGAGAGCTTTCCTAAAGGTTCAAATCGAACATTCCAGCATTTCAGAATGAGAACTACTCAAACTTCAGAAAATCCTAGAAGGTCAGGTAGATACTTTTGATAAAACAGGATGAAACTTTGGGAGGAATTTCTAAGTAGTTCAAGGAAGAAGTATTGGGGAGCTTTCTAGTAGTTCGAGCAGGAACTTCTCAGAAATTCAGGGACAAACATCCCCGAAGTTCAGGAGAATACTCCCCTCGGAAGTACGAAAAAGAACTTCTCTATAGGTTCAGGAAGAAACTTCTTACAACTTCAATGAGATTGGCCAAGAAATTCTGGAGTTGGAGAAATTCAAAGTTTGGCGGAAATTTCTCTCGTAGTTCAGGATGGGACTTATCAGAAGTTTAGAAAGTAACTATGTTCACGAAAAAAACATACCAAATGTTTCTAGAGGGTCAGGTTGGGTTCTTAAATGTGAAAGTCGAAGAAAAAAAGAAGTGTTGCCAAGAAGTTCATGAAGAATTTTGTCTGAAGTTCAGGAGGAAGCAATCCAAGAAAAGATGCGAAAATGACATAACTTGCTCTCTTGTTTCGTCTTTTCGTTGAAAAAAGTCTAATTTTGTAAAAAAAATAACAGACTTTTATAGACATTCCCAGACATTTCAAATTTTGATCACAGATATTTGAAAAAAATATCTGGCATCCTGGTCACGAGTTATCATTTGATTTCCGCATGGAGCTAATAGGTAGTCATTGTTATGTTGCCTGAAAGTCGAAGCTTTTGAACCTAACGAGCATGACTTTTAACAAGACTGCCTAAGACACAGATCGAGCTGTCAAACTATTAACTAGTCTTTCTTTCACAAATTTCATCATTGTCAACAGGTTTTCCTAGAACCGTCACAAGAAATTACCTCCATTTATTTGATACGTTTTCCATACGAAGCACAGTGAATGTCCACTAATAAACCATTTTTTCTACATCCGTCGGAATCTTAAACATTCCAAATAATGAAATAAAAAAAGAAGAACTTAAGCTCACCGATCGACCAATTAGCCTGAATCGCTCTTGGCGCCTTTTATTGTGGTTGTTTGTTTGATGCGCGGCGACTTTGTTGTAAGCTGGTTGCTTCGATCCAGTCGCTTTTGCTTGACCAACACCGAGGTTCAGTTCAGTGGAAAAACGCTCGGTTATTTCCCACGCCACTTGCCAGGCTCCGGTGCTGCTGCTGCTGCGACGCTCCCTACAAGTTGATTGCTCGCGCATCGCTGTGATCAGAGGTCTCACGCAGCCGGAAAACCGTTCAACTCACACACACATTTATACAATTTCGAAGGAAATGGCAGAGTGCGAGCGAGAATTACCATGCTCTCGTTTCTGCGGCTTCACGGGCCCACTTGACGGTGGTGGGAGTAACGCGAAGAACGCTCAACATTCAATGAATATTTAAAACAATTATTTCTCTATTTGGTGCTTTCGATGCTTTGCGCCATGCCACGAGCGGCGCTGTCCAACTGGTAGCCAATAATTAGTAGTTTGCAGCGGTTTTATTTCTTATTTATTATGTTGCCGAGCGTTGTGCGGCGAGGTGAAACTGTCGAACGAAGCCAGTTGATAGAGAGCGGATTGGAATTGGGATAGATCTTTTTTTGTGGGTGTTGGATTTTGGTTTGTTGAAGTAAACTTCGTTTTTATTGTTCTGATAAAACGTATCTGAAAACAGCTGAAGCAATGATGGGTTGGCTACCGGACTGACAAATGAAGTATTCTGACGTCATTGACGAATAATAGGGTCATTTTTTGACATTCGGAAGCTTCACGAGGAGTCATTAGAATGCGTTTCGTTTCGTTTTTCTTCTCACTGTTCTGTTAATTATCCAGCAGATTTCATTGGATTTCTTCTATTGTTGTTATTCAAACTGATAGCTTCAATTCGCCAGCAAAACAGAGGAGAAAAATGCTTCGAAATTGCACATCAAAGCAATGATTGCCCGTTCTTCGCTGCTCGCAAAAATTTGCCAAGTTGAAAATCATTTCCGCTCACCTCAAATCTGATGAGGAAGCAAAACTGCAGAAAGCACCGTCGAATTACAGTTAATTCTTTTAATTTAACTGTTTTGTCGTCATTCAAAACGAATTGATTCTACGCGTTGTTTGATGGAAAATTGCTGCCTCACTGGCGTGTGTACGCGCTAAAATAAAAATAATAATAGCAAAAGACGAACGAATACAGCAGCAGTAGGCTGGGACTGAGTTGAGCTGCCATGCATTTTAACCCGCCGACGGCCGACTGCGATAGAAATGATGCCGCCTTATTAGAGAGCGGCTCGCGCGGCCTCTGCTGCTGCCAACCAATCATGTTTCCATACCGCTTGGGCGCACTCGCAAGAAGCCTTCCCGAATAACAAGAGGATCCGAAAGGCGCCCGCAAATCGATCCCAGATGGTCAGCCCATTTCGATTGAAATCACCGAAATAGACGGATCTGGAATAGGAAGAAAAAAATCTTTGCTTTTATATTTGTCGGTCGGATTTGCCGCATCATGGTCTGGAACAGTAGCTTGTGCACACTGGAACGTGCGGTGTTAACAATTTAAATGCAGTGATTTTTCTTTTTCTTCCTACAGATTCCGTCTATTTCGGTGATTTTAATCCGAATGGCCGATCATTTTGTCGATTTGCGGGCTTTCGGATCCCTTGTTGTTCGAATGTTTTTCACCAGTTGCGCCAGCACATATGGGAAACATGATTGGTTGGCAGCAGCGGTAGGCCGCGCGAGCCGCTCTCTAATAAGGCGAAAGCATCATTTCCCGTCGCAGATCAGCCGTGCAGCGGGTTAAAATGCATGGCAGCTCAACTCAGTCTAAGCCTACCTCTTTCTTTTCTTATTCAGTTCGTCTTTTTATTATTATTATTTTTGTTTTGGATGTACGCTAATTGAGGCAGCAATTTTCCATCAAATTGACGCGTAAATCAATTCTGTTTTGAAAATACAACAAAACAGTTAAATTAAAGTGCTTTGTAATTCTGACGGTGCTCTTTCTGCAGTTTTGCTTCCTCTGTTTTGATTTGAGTGTGAGCAAGGGAATGATTTTCAACTTGGCAAATTTTTGCGAGCGGCTACGAACAGGCAATCACATTGCTTTTGGTGTGCAATTTCGAAGCATTTTCTCCCTCTGTTTTGCTGCTGCAATTGAGCCATCGGTTTGAATAGCAAATAGCAGAAGAAATCCCAATGCAAGATGTTAACGCATGATTAACGGAACAGTGGAAAAAAACAGGCAAACGCATTCTAATAATAGAAGCTGAAGATATAAAATGACCTATTATCGTCAATGACGTCATAGAATACTTCATTTTGTCGGTCTGTTATGACTTCTATCGTTTTCATGTTTTCTGGTCATTTTATCAGAACAATAAAAGCAAGTTTACCTGTAAACTCACCACAAAAGAACTCGACAATTCAATCGCTCTCTATCGCTGGCGTTTTCCGGCAGCTTCACCTCGCCACAACGTCAGCGATAATAAATAAATAAAAACTGCAAACCATTAGTGGCTACCAGCCGCCGACAATACACGCTCGCTGGCGCAATCGGAAAACCGATAAATAATTGTTTCGTATTCCCATTGAATTTGAGCCGTTTCCTTCGCGCTATCTCCACCACGGCAATCAGGCCAGGCTCGTGAAGGCTGCGAAACGAGCATGGTAATTCTCGCTCGCCACTCTTGTTTCTTCAGGTGACATAAATGTGTGTGAGCGAGCAGTTTTCCAGCTGCAGGAGACTTCAATCTGGAGCGGTGCAGGCAATCAAGCTTTGCGGCTGGGCGACGCGGCAGCAGCAGCTGAGCCCCAAATTGAATTGAAATAACCGAGCGTTTTTCTCACTGAACTGAACTTCGGTGTTGGTCAAGCAAAGCAGTCGATCAAGCTTAACCAACACAACAAAGTCGCCATGGCATCAAGCAAAACAACCCACAATAAAGGCGCTAAAACGATTCAGGCTAATTGGTCGATCGGTGAGCTTAAGTTCTTCTTTTTATTTCAGCTATTTAGAATGTTTAAATTAACAGATGTAACTTTGTCGTTAATAAATGATTCACACTGTACTTCGTATGGAAAAACATATCAAATAAATGGAGAATTTCTTGCTTGACAGTTCTGGAAAACAGCTATGATAGTGATAATTACCGCTTCGGTGCTCGGTTTGACAGCTCGATCTGTGTACTGACGGTCTTGTTAAAGTCGCTGCTCGTTAGGTTCAAAAGCTTCGACTTTCAGGCAACTTATTTCTTTCAATGACTATAATGACTCAATACCAGGAAATCGGAAGGCTGATAACCGTGACCGGGGATGCCGGATATTTTTTTCAAATATCTGTGATCCCGTCCAAGTAATACGAATGTCTATAAAAGTCTATTGTTCTATTTTTTCTAAAATTAGACTTTTCAACGGGCAAAAATAAAACCAAGTTATGTCATTTTCGCATCACTGTGGATTATTTCCTCCTGAACTGAATAAAATTGCAGACTTCTTTGGCAACCTTCACTGCTGACTTTTCACATTTAAAACCCAAACTTGACCACTCTGAAAACATTTGATATGTTTTTCGTGAACATAGTTACTTTTCTAAACTTCCCAGTAAATTGTCCTGAACTACGAAGAAGTACAACAAACTGAATTTCTCGCTCCAAATTTCTTAGCCCAATCCTCATTGGGAGAACGGTTCTTCCTGAACCTATGAAAGTTCTTTTCTGTACTTCCGGTATTCTCCTGAACTTCGAGGAGATGTTTAGCCCTGAATTTCTGAGAAGTTCCTGCTCGAACTACTAAACTCTAATACTTCTTCCTTGAACTACTAGAGAATTCTCCCCAAAGTTTCATCCTGTTTTATCAAAGTGTCTACCTGACTGGGATTTTCTGAAGTTTGAGTGGTTCTCATTCTGAAATGCTGGAATGTTCGAGTTGAACCTTTAGGAAAGCTCTCTCTAGTACTTCGGAGGTAGTTCCAACTAACCTTTTGGTCTCTTCGAAACTTCTGAAAGAAGACCTCTTAGCTAGAACTTCTGAGATTTTGCCTGCGTTTTTGGAAAAATCTTTTCTTGATCCCTACAAGGCAGTCGCCCTCTCTGGTAAATTTCTCTCAAAAATTCGGGGAGTTTTTCTTGGTATCTTGTTCTTTCCGAACTTCTGAGTTGGATCCCATCCTGAACTGTGAGGATCATTTTTTATTGAGAGCACTGGACCAATTGCGTCTCAAAACTTCTAGGAAAGATTCCCTTAAGTACAGTCGTGAGAATTTCTTCCTGGACTTCTGAACTTTTGCGGATTTGCTACAGAACTTTGAGGAAGTTTGTTTCCGAAACTTATTGGGTAATTCGTGCTCGGAATTAAGAAGAAGTTACCCCCCAATGCTTCCTGTGGATTCATTCTGTTCTCTCTAAAGAATTTTGAGAAATCTTTATTCTGAAAATTCCCCAAAATGTTATTCTCCCCTGAGCTTTACCAAATCTGCCTAGCACTTCCCTAAGGATTTGTTTTCCTGATGTTTCGAGAAATTATAGGTAGTTACTGTCCTGGTTAGTTTCCGTCTAAAATTTTGAGGCGTTTTTATTTTTTTGAACTTCTGGGAAGTTCAATGTGAGTTCTGGGAAGAACTCAAAAACCTCTGAAAAGAGTTACGAAACTTCTCAAAAAGTCCCTCTTCTCTCCCTTCGTCTTGAAGGCTCTGATGGAGTCCTTTCCTGAGTTCTTAGGGAAGTTTTTGTCCTGAAATTCCGGCATACTGGGACTTCAGAACAACAAACTCAGCAATCCTTTACAGTAAAATTTCTTGGCACATTTCCAACTGTGACTTAATGGCAAAAAAAACAATATTACTCAACGCTTAGACAATAGCCATTTTCACCGGGATTGAACACTGTCATAAGTAGGGACCTCATGATTGCCTCCGGAAAGAACCATATACGATCACTCACCAAGCCCGGCACATGGCTGTGTCTCCAAGAGTAGCCCACCGCTTTCGTTTCTTCGGAGTTTCTACTTTAAATCATTACCTACGATATTAAAAAAAAATCCGTACAAAGCTTCTTTACCGTATTTACAATACCCTGTTCAGATCCTTATGCGTTTTAAAACCGAAGTTCGAAGAGAATGCCTATATGTAAATTTGCAAAATACTTTAAATGTCTTGTAAGAGTCATACCCAACATAAATAAGTACCTTCTTCTTTAAAATGTCTGCATCGCTGAGAAAGTCTGCAACAAAAAATGAAAAAGTCCTGCGGAGTTACAGACATGTATCTATGAATATGGCATCCCTGCTCGTAGTACAAGCAGCAACCATGACAGAATGAACAGATTCCGATTGCCTCGAAATCTGGCACGATTTTTCCATTATGTGTGAAACAGTATTAATTTTTAATATGAATTTCGAGAATGTCGGGTATGAAATTCAATGTTCGACACACAATGAATATCAATTTACCTGTCGAGATCGGAGAAAATAAGCAACAATCCATTTCCGGGGTATTCTTGCTCAACGTGCCTAGCATCTATTCTTGTGAAACGAGTGATAACGGCACCTGGTTGTTCAATGTTATCAGGACTCAAGGTCATGCGTACAACTATTCAATAATCACAAAGAGTGATATTCAGAATGTTCGTTTTATGAAATTCATAGCTTACCGATTGAGAATGAAAACAGCAGTGACAGCTTAATTTTTGACCCTGCACTGCGAGTCGAATTCCAATCATTGCAGCGAACAAGATACCAGCTGGCATGAGAAGTGATAGCTTGGTAACCAAAGACGAGGAAAGCAAACAACTGGGATAATGTCGTGCATTTCGGCTACATGGATCTTTCTCAGGAAATCCAAAGCACTGTTCAGCTGAGTTGCAACTAGATTCCTGGAAACTTGCCAACTTGACAGATTTCTACCATGAGCTACAACTCACGGCCTACAACAACCTCGTCTGCCTGGTGCATACGGCGATGGTACATCTTCCCCTTTTAGAAGAGACCGTTGTGGTGCGAAGCCAGGCCGGGAGCCTTTCAAAAATATCTGCCATTCTTGCATCTGGGCGATACTGGGAGAAGGTTCTTCCGGCGTCATGCCAAGTCGTCATTCGTCGGCACAGCCATCAGGTTCGTCGTCAGGAATAGGTCGCTGGCCTCTGGGTTGGATCTTCGTCTTGGGGTGGATCTTCTAATGGAAATGGTTTCGAGATACTTGGAATTCACGTCAATCCAGGAGTGCCAAAGAAGATGATTATTTCGAGGTGTTGGATCAGCATAATTTGCACACGGAATACCGTTGTCGTAGTTGATTTTTGTGTATCTTGGATGAGGCATCCGTTGTCGAAGTGTGAAGACGGGTGTAGGTCTAACAAACTGGATTTTCTACTTCTCCTGGGGTTGGACTTTCCGCGAACACGGCTTCAAAAAAGATCCAGTCGTGCTCGTATCGCTCATTAAAGGAATAGATGTGCGGTTGTCTTTGACGAATTCTGCAGAGCTGCCTATTCAGGTGTTGACCGATAGACTAAGAGGAATCGGATCGGCTGTAGCGCCGATTCTTACGGGGTGATGTGTGAATGAAGTTCGCCTGCCCGCAGTGCACCGTGGAAACGTTCGGCAGCCCCCGCCTAACGTCTAAACTGGACTATGGGGGAGGCGCCATACGGCGTTGATGATGACCGATAAAACGAAACTCCAATTTTGGCAACTGCCTGCGAGAAGAATGATTGGTTGCACTGGTGTGTTCCGGGCTGGCATCCTGTGTCGTCTCCTCCGGTACTGCCGGGTGACATCGAGGCGGGAAATGGCGAGGTTCCCCCGGCGGGTTATTCTTCTCATTAACGCCTGACAGGCCTTCGAGTACCGTTCTGGGCATTCTCCCACCTCCCAACCTCGTCGGTCAGGCGGGGTGGGGCTCAGATGACTGCCAATGCCTGTCTTACGCTGATCCGGCTCTGAACATTTGGCTGAGACAACCATGCGCTGACCAGCCGTAGCGACTACTCCACGTTGGTTTGCCCGGATAGACTGCTGGCTGGAGGACCTGCGACGTGGAGGAAGCAACAGGAGAAAGCGAAATCCGTTCGCTGAGCGGCATGGCAGCGTAAACACGTTGCCTACGGCGTCGGATGCAGGTGTCCGCGAGCTGGGCGTGGCCCGCTGGATGGGCTGCGAGGACTCATCCGGGCCATGGATAGGATGCTTCCTAAAGTTTCTGGGAGGTCCTCTGCGCAGTTGAACGCGATTGATGACATTACATCCATCGCGCCGCCAACGTTGCGCAGGGTTTCAGACTGGGCCTCCTCAGGCTTCCGCGTGACGGTGCCCGAGCTGCATGCAAGAAGAGGGAAGCCAAGCTCTAGCGCAGGCGAAGTGCTGCCAAGGGGATTGCTTTGCGGCCCCAGCAGGCACCGAAAGGGCGAGGGATACAGCCGCGAAGCAAACTCGAGACGGATGTATCCCGTCCTCGTTCGAGAGTCCACCCCAGTCACCACGCGGATGGGGACCTCAGGCGGGCTGGGAGCAGATCCCGGGCAAAGCGAGCACCTTGGCGCTCGCAAGAAAGCGTACCTGACGCTGGAAGGTCATCTCGCGACCAGCTCGGCTGGCCGCAAAGAGACAGGCCCCGGTGCTGTTGGCGCGAAAGGCGTGACATCCAGCTCGCGTGTTTGTCTCCAGGGTGCCGAAGGGGGTCCGAATGACGGGGCCCCAGCATAACTGCCAACTAGCGGCGGAAACAGACGCGCTACTGCTGGGAGGGGACGGTGGTGACCCCCGGGCGGCCCGGCGGGGAAAGCCACTGGAATAAGGTCCCGATCAAAGCGGAATATGACCGAAAGGAAAGGATCAGCGGCAGGTGGCCCGCAAGCGGAAAGTCTTGTCAAGACCCACGAGGGCGTCAGGTACTGCTGCGCCGCCCATTGTCTCACGGGTGACGATTCAGTGTAAAAACCTGGATGAGATCTGCCGGGAGCGGACAGATCTCCACTGCGCCCCAGGAACGGTGCAAGGTCGAGGTTGCTGCCGCAGAACATACGTCTGAGGAAGGGTCCACTCGGGACCCAGGTGGCAATCATGAGGGGGTAGCGGCAGTCGGCACCAGCCGCCGAAAGCACTCTTCAGATACTAGAGATCGGACACCTGTCAGGAGAGTGCAAAGGCCCTAAATAAGGAGCAACATGTGCAGGAGGTGTGGCAGCACCTATCACGACGCGGGGAGTGCAAAGGCTCCCCTAGCAGTGTCCTGGGTCACGGAAGATAAGCAGTCCTGGGGAGTGCCAAGTGCCGACCGCTGAGGGTATTCCAGCGAGCCAACCGTAATGTCAGGTAACCCAACTAAGCCTAGACCGGTGCCGGACTAACCCGCCATAATTTCCGACCACACCGCTGGCCCGGTCGGCAGCGGAAACTGCTTTGCGACATTATGGACGACGGGCAAGTACCCGGTTCGGGAGGTTTTGTCTGCCACAAACAAAGGCTTCACGGTGCGCAAAGTGGATGCCGATTCGGCTGCCTACCGCAGCTGCTACGCACCGCCAGAGATGGGTCGATCGAACGGTTTTCCAATGCTCGAGTCGGATGACGACGGAGCTAACCGGCCCCTAAACCGCGTTAGTAATAGCGGGAGACTTCAGCAGCTAGGGCGCTCGGTTGGAGCCGCGCATGCCAGCTCCTCCAGGCCGGTTCTTCTGGAGGCCTTGACTGGGCACAATGTGGACCTAAGCACGCGTGGGTACCAAGAGTACCTGCCATTGAAGCAGACCGGAATCGATCTGTCGGCGGCGGCACGCGGCGGTGGCCTGGAGCTACTGCCGCAGTTGGATGGTGGATGATGGCTACACCCATAGCAACCGCTCGGCGGTTCGCTGTTGTATCGTCCACGATACAGGGCAGCGTGTGGAAGGAGGAGCATCCACTCCATTCGCCCGCAGAGATGGAGGACATCCCTACTTTGATGTGGGGAACTTTTAAAGAGGCGCTTAAGATGGAACGAAACTTTCACGCGAGGCGACCTTGCGGCTGGACGGCGCCGTTACGCCGCCTTCAGAGCTGCTGCAGGTGATCACGTTAGGGGACTCTTTCCGAACTTCATTACCCGAGTCCATGGCCCCCCGCCGGCGTAGATTTGTCTCGTGACCGGCGTTCCAGTCTCCTAGAGCCACCACACTGTCATCGCGACTGGAAGGAAGGACTGCTCCGGCCACGCCCGTGACCACGTGGGCATTGACAACGGCACAACGAGGGCCTGCGACGAGGTGACGGTGACGAATGAGGAACTCATTGCGATAGCAAAGTCACTAAAGGTGAACAAAGCCCCAGGACCGGATGGTATTCCGAACCCTGGTCATCAAGATGGCTATCTTGCTAGATTCCCGAAAATGTTCCGGGATGGTGATCTAAAGAGTGTCTGGACAGGAAGCCACCAGGAGATCCATCGGCATATAGACCTATATGTCTGATGGATACAGCGGGTAAGGTGCTCGAGAGGGTAATCCTCAACAGACTGACAACATACACGGAGGGTATAGGCGGTCTGTCTAATAATCAGTTTAGATTCCGTAAGGGGAAGTCGACGGTGGATGCCATCCTGTCCGCCACGAAAACGGCTGAAGTGGCAATCCACGTGACGTGAGAAATGCATTCAATAGCGCCAGTTGGGTGGCTATCGCCGACTCGCTTCAACGCCTTCTGGTTTCTGGGTACCTGTACGAGATTCTCGGAAGCTACTGCCAGAATCGCGTACTGGTATACAATACAAAGGCAGGCCAAAAACGTGTTCAGATCACCGTTGGCGTCCCACAAGGTTCGATCCTGGGTCCGGTGTTATAGAACACGATGTACGATGAGGTACTACAGCTTGAGTTCCCGAACGGGGTGAAGATAGTCGGGTTCGCGGACGACATCACCCTGGAGATATGGGGTGAATCAATTCCGGAAATATCTGGATGGGTCAATCGGCGTCATGGGAAAGCTGCCTTCCACTTGACACAGATAGTGTCTGGCCACGAGTGCTTCTGCAAAAGCACGAACACGCCGAGTCCTCCGCATGACCAGTATAAGCGGAAGCGTCTGTAACTGCAGAGCCTGTGTTCTTCGTTTGCCCTCGCTTCAACGACGCGAGGAACGGCATGATGGCCATGAGCTGTTAGGACACGACCCCGGACAATCTTGCCCAGAGAATGTGTCCAGAACAGGACATTTGGGACGCGGTAAATACGGTGGCCTCCCAGATTGTCTTGGAGCAACAGGACAAGTGGCGAAATGACCAGCGACAGGTCAGAGGGATCAACTAACTACTAAAGCCCTAAGAAGTAATACTGAAAGGGGGTCAATGCTAGAGGCACGGATGGGTTTTTAGTGGGTCGAGGAGTTGGCACTCACACCCCCACACCCTGAGTTCTTTAGGAGTGTATGCAGATTTTCCATCCCTTAAAAAAAATTATACAGGGTGTGGCGGAAAAAATCATTCAATTCATGGTATTTCTTTCAAATCACCGTTACAACTTTTTCAAGTAAGAATATCAATATTTTCGAGTTCAGTTATCATTATTAGGCCCTTTCAAACAAATGTACTCGATGTGTCAGTTGAAATGCTCAAGATGACGCCGGAGGCTTTTCGAACGGAGTCCTTCGACATCGACTGCTATGTACGCTTCATGACATACTTCAGGGCCTCTTCACTAGGGTGGGATGTTTTGCAGACTTGTGTTTGAACATAATCCAAATTGAATAATCTAACGGATCAAGGTCCGGCTGCTAGGAAGGGCACACATATTTTTCCAAAATTTCAAGCCTTAACCTTAGAACAAGTTTGATGTTTTGATTAGTAATCCTCAGAGCACAGAGATATGCGGAAATACAATCCGACGGTTTGGCAACGGTGTTCGTTTTTTTGCCAAAGGCTGCCAACACATCCGCAGTGTAATATGTTCTAGCTTTGTGCGTCACTCCGTCGTTGTCAGTTCCCATTGTTGTTTACATTTATAACGGACAAGAGATTTATTATGGGTATTTATAAAAAAATCAGCTATGAAGTGTGTTACAAAATTTTGCACTAACCGAGGAGGTGTTAAATCATCGAATCATCGCATATATCTGTACTCTGAGGCTGTGAGGGGATCTGCGAACCAAACAAACAGACAGAATAAGACACTGGAGCATAATTCTCTTTAAATACTGACGTTGGACACTGTCAGAGCAGAAGCTTAGCTATAATCTTCGGTATCTCCCCAATACGGCACCAGTGAAGTGTATTGGCTGAAGTGGCCTACTGTACAAATTTAGCCAAATTTTCATCTAAGCATCACAAGAATCATTATCAAACACAGATAATAATAAAGTGTTAAATTATTTTATTAACACCACGAGTTCAAGAATACGAAAGTTTAGTTTTTAATTTTTGAAGCGTAATAAAAATAACCCATATATTATAACTCCACTGCAATACTAGCAATACTAGCAATCGAAACAGTTCAGCAAACAGTAAACTTGCTCGTTTGGCTCAGATTTTGACAGTTCTCGCTGCTCGATTGATGGCCGCTTCCGCATATCTCTGTACTCTGAGGATTACTAGTTATAATGCAGCACTTGAAGGTAAACATAAACAACTACACTGTCCACGGAAACTAGTCATTAGTAATCTAAATTAACCCAACATGAAAGTTTGAACATTATAGGTTTTTTTGCCTGTCGCACCCTGTATAAAAATATGGATTTCCTATTGTTCAAGGTGATTGGGAGAAATCGAGTGAAGAGCGTCGTTTGAGTTTCTGAGTTATGCCAAGGTGATGAGACTTCGTGTAAGGAGTGTATCGGATATAAGCTATCCACATACATTTGCGTTGTACGCATGTATTTGTGATGGTTTTTTATGCTCTGGACACTGCATGCTGTGCGTTTGACTGTAAGCTTTCTTTTGTGTACTTGTTTGTGCGGTTCAAATTCTGCGTTTTCAAAATGTCGCGTATTGAAAAGGAAGTGAAAGTTAAGGTTCTGGACACATGGCTAAGTGAGAAGGGTATTACTATGCGAAAATTGGCGAAGCGGATTGGAATTCATAAAGCGAGTGTTAAAACCATCATTAATAAGTTTGGGGAACACTATTCTTTGGATGAGCTACCAGGAAGAGGCAGAAAACCCGGTTCTTCTAAGCAGAAAGTGGTATCTCTAATCATGAAGAACAAATCAATGTCAATACGTGATTTGGCCAAAAAAGCAGGAACGAGTGTCGGAATGATCCAGCGTATCAAGAGGCGAAACCACCTGAAGACCTACAAGAAGCAGAAAATCTCGAAACAAAGTGCAGAACAGAAGAAGCGAGCAGCAACAAGGGCCCGGAAATTGTATTCGCGTCTTTTGCAGCGTCCGGATGCATGCGTTTTGATGGACGATGAGACCTATGTAAAGGAGGACTCGAAAACCCTTCCAGGTCCACAATACTTTACTGCCGTCGTTGTGGAGGATGTGAGCGATGCGGACAGGTCGATTCAAGTGGAGAAATTCGGTCGAAAGGTACTGGTATGGCAAGCAATATGTTCCTGTGGTTTGAAGTCAACCATTTTTTACACTACCGGAACTATAAATGCGGAAATCTATCGATCTGAGTGTCTCCAGAAGAGATTGTTGCCTTTATATAAGAAGCATAGTACACCTCCACTGTTTTGGCCGGATTTAGCGTCGGCTCACTATGCCAAAACCACTCTCAATTGGCTTGCGGAAAAGGGTATAGATTTCGTTGAGAAAAATATCAATACACCATTGCCTTCAGCTTCGACCCATCGAACGTTACTGGGCAATTGTGAAGACGGTCTTTTAGAAGACTGGTAGGGTAGCTGAGAAAATACAGGAGTTCAAAAAAATTTGGGCTCAAGCGTCCAAAAAATGCAATGCAACACTTGTCCGGAACTTGATGAAGAGCATTCGATCCAAAGTTCGAAAATTCGCGAAGGAATAACTTAAATTTCATCCGGTCTTCATTATGTTCAAGTTTAACCTCGTACAATAAATGATCATGTTTTTGTATGAATAAAATATCGGTTTTCAACATAATTTGAAAGAAAGTTTGTGGATAGCTTATTTTCGATACACTCATTAACTGTCAATCTTTCAATCGAAACAAAGAAGTTAAGAAGTCACTAGCACAAGCTGGAACGTTTCGAAGTATTACAAACTTATCGTTCTGTACAGTATCTGATTGCTGCGCCAAAATCCTCTTTTAAGTTTTTTCGATAGCTTCATCTATGTTTTCACAATATGTTTGGACCCCAGCAAACTCTTTTCATGCCGCTCTAACTAACCGACGCCGAACAGCAACAACACCGCGAGACAAACTTCAAATATTGACATTGGCTCAAAACGAAGCGCAGCAAAAAGCCAATTTGCAAAACACTCATCGCCGTCATCCATTCCCTCCACCCCGGGGAGTGGCGGAAACCAGACATCCACAAAACCTGCCTACACCTGACAAATTAGATCTCCCCCGGGAAACAATCCCATTTACATTAGCCACAATCAATCGAATCCGCCGAACCGAGGCTTATCTCCGGCGTCGGATCGACTCGCTGTTTTGTGCCCCATCATCGTCCTCACCATCGCAACCGTGATGGCCTGGCATGTGCCCTGCCTACTTGGACTTGGATCCGCAGCAGCAACAGCAACAGCACACATACAAGCTGATGCAATGACGCACTTCAACGACACACCTTGGAGCTCTCGGCCTGCTAGGATTGACTTCGCTCGTTGCGATGGGGTGCAAGTAAATTAAATCAAAACGGGCATCCTGCTCCCCCTTTTACTGCCACGTCGTCCGACGGCGGCATGTTTGGATTATACGTTCAATTCGATCATCGCTACTGGCAGCGCCGCTCCGCTCGGTTTTACCTAACCTTCATGCATATGAATAAAAGATCAACATAATTATATTTCTACTTTGACTTCACTTTGCAGCCCTGCCGCCGGTCCACAATCACCTTTCCCAGTTCGTTCGTTTCCTCTTCGGATCGATGGCTAAAGTGTTTTGGAGGCTCACTCCCCCTTGGTCAGCTCGTTCCAACACGAACCGAAATCCCCTTCGCCACTTAAGAAACCCAAAAGCCACCAACAAATCCCCGCTTTTGAAAATGTTTGTAAATACCCATTCATAACACTTTATGAGTTATTTATTGTTTTACAGATTAATGTAAATATTTTTCTGATTGTAGCTGAACCAACTCACTGCCGAGTTGATTCACTCGCTCACTCGCTCACTTGAGCATTACCCGATTCGTTGAGCAAGTTTCAAACCAAATTTGCATAAGAAAAAAACATTGAAATCGATATTTCTCATTTCGACCTAAACTATTCAAAAGCTGTTTCTTCTTCTTCCTTTCCCTCGGGTCGGGACGATGGATGGATCCGATGAAAAAGGTATTAGCATAATGTTTATTTTCACCACATCGCCGCCGCCAACGCCGCCGCAGACACCGCAGCAGGGCCTACTTTTCTTCGGAGCGAACAAATGAGCGAGCGGTCGAACGTGTTTGATTGTTTTCGCTTCCTTTCAATTAAATACTCCTACACGCACGAAGGTAATTTTTTCAATACCCACTATTTTTCGGCGCTCGAGAGCCACATCGCACCGGAGTGGCTTTTGTCCAGACGCGTACACGGTTAAATGGGATTGTACGGGAATTGCAGGAAAGTGAATTCGTTGGGCTAATTCTGTGGATTTTGTGGATGAAGATCATAATTTCGACAAGATGATTCTTCAGGAAAAACGGTAATTTCTGCAAAAACGAAGTTCTTGGTACCTCCACGAAGTGTTTGGAATATTCTCTAAAAATAAATTTTTCTAATATTCAGTGTGTAACTATGCAATGTAATATCTTCATACCCGGGAAATATAATGCCAACTATTCAGGAGGATTAATAAATACTGACTAAAAGGAAATTGGTTTTCACAAAAAGGCCTGTGCTTCGTCATTCTATAAGTTTAAATAATTAACGGTTGCTTTGCCGGAAAAAAGTGAACTTTGAAATTTCAAAGTCACAGCTTTAGATGGTTAAGCTGCGAACGAAATATCAAACCTTCCTCTTGATGGAGCCCATCAACGACTGCCCTGCCACTTCTTCGAAGTCGCTGCTTTGAAGTTTCTCAGTATTTTTCGATTGGTCGAAATTCTGGGCAATTTGGAGGATCCATTCACTTGGGGACAAAATCGATCTTGTTGGCAGCATACCACTCCAGAACCACCTTGGAGTATCGGCAGCTGACCAAAGCCGGCCAAAATATGACTTGCGGATGAACGGAAATACACGCTTTTCCAGACAAACTTCGACGTAAACTTGGGATGTCATCGTCAAGGATGTGACGATTGGTTCTTTTTTCAGGCCACAACTGCAAATCGCTTGCCAAATTTTGGCCTTCTTCGCGAACTTGTCGTCAATCACGAACTTGAATCTTCCCGGCACATCCCCACGTCCAGTCACAATGAAAAACTTTTGACCGGGAAGCTGATTAAAATCGAGTTTCACATATGTTTTGTCATAAATCAAAGTGCACCCCTTGTGTTCTGTCAAAACACGTACAAGAGCCTTGCACGCTGTTTTTCCACGGAATTCTACTTCATGTGCCGGTTCGGATGTTTACTGGCTTTGTACGACTTGTATCCTACCCTGTCAAGGATGTTTCGCACCGTTTGAATGTTGGCATTGTACCTTTTGGTCACATTTCGGATCGAAAGACCGAGGCAGGCCTTAACGCACCTCAACACCCTGCTGCACAGCTGACGATCCCTGGATCCAGTTTTTTTTGGTAGGTCCGCTGATTCCTTTCCACACTCAAGGTTTCCTTATAGGTTTTAAGCACTCAACAAACTGTTGTTTTCGGCATCTTCAGCACTTTAGCCAGCTTGGAACCAGACCACTCGGGATTTTCCAGATGTTTGTGCACAATATTTCTTCTTCATCTGAGTTCCATTTGACGTTATTTCTGAACTCGATCAACGCAGACCAAACTGCAAATAAACTCTTTGAACAGCATGAAGAGAACACCACATCCCATCCTCCGTCATAACGGGACCATCCATGACGGCCTATCCTCCATCAACTAAAAGGTGTTCCGATCAAAATTTGGTCAAACGTTAATGTGTGTGAGTCGATCAAAATTTTTATTATTAAGTCAAACTCTTTTTCTTTTAAAAGTTCAGTTTATGCAGAATACAGGACAAATATTCAGCTAAGCTTCCTTTTTGCCGAATGCGAATTGGCGGGTCTTTCGTTTAACACTTGCCGTAGGATTTTTTACAATCTCCTTGTCCACTTTGTTCACCGCAGAACGCCTGTTTGCCTTGAACTGTTTCTCGCTCACAACAGCTTTTTGAATCTTCTTAAGGTTCCGCTTGACGATGGTCCAATATTGTTCGATTGGGCGGAGTTCTGGCGTGTTGGGAGGGTTCTTGTCCTTAGGCACCACTTGATCGTTGTTGGCAGCATACCACTCCAAGGCCTTTTTCCGTAATGACAAGATGCAAAATCCGGCCAAAATAGAACGGAACAATTGTGTCGCTTTAGGAAAAGCAGCGTTGCTCTTCAAGCCCCAGGTACAGATGGCCTGCCACACCAGATATTTCTTCACGAACTTTGTCAGTTTAATGTGCTTGAAAATATTTGCCACCTTTCCCTATACCCGTTGCCGTATAAAATTCCTGTCCAGGAAGCTGTTCAAAGTCTGCCTGGACGTAAGTATCATCGTCCTGTACCACGCAATCAAACTTCGTTAGCATCGTCGTGTACAACTTCCGCGATCGTGCTTTGGCCGACGTGTTTTGTTTATCGTCGCGATTTGGAGTCACCACTTTCTAGTAAGTCGACAGTCCAGCTCGTATTTTAGCTCTATCCACGGTTGAAGGCACCACTCCAAGCTTCTTTGCGACATCTCGGACGGAGCTCTAAACAGTGGGCAACTCCTTTTGTCGTAGCTGTGGTCTCCGGTTTTCGTTTTCTCCCGATCCAGCTTTCCTGGCTGTCGATAAACGTTCACCAAACACTTTTAATACGTTGGTAACAGTTGATTAAGCCACATTCAACAATTTCGGCAACTTGGCCTGCGAGTAGTTTGGATTTTCGCCATGCACGTGATGTGCAATGTGATGCATTGCTTCTCTTCCTTCGACGACATTTTGATAACTGAAGTGCTAATCTCATTATCAAAACAGAGGCATGATGCCTCACGCACACATATTCAAAACCGGGAGAGTGCAAATTTTTTTTGATGCACGATGAAAGGGAATGCTTCAAGTTTAAGTTGACTAAATTTTGATCGAAACACCCTTTAATACGAATTCGAGTTCATCAAAGAGAACAAAGCTGATGTCAAATCAGTTAATAACTTCAAGGTTAGCCCAGATCACCAAGGGAAGAAGTTCAACGAATCTTTCAGCATAGACGAACTGAAAGCAGCTCCCAGAATGATCAAAGAAGACTCTTGCTGAAAATCCTACCCATCGATGGGCATGTCACACTTGTCGAACTTTTCAATCACATCTGGACGAACAACGTCTTTCAAAAGGCCTGGAAATACAGCATCACGGTTCCTATACCAAAACGGAACCCTGCAAATAAACTACCAAAGTTTCGCTCCATTTTGCTGGCATCGTGCGTCTTCAAAACCATGGAACGTATGGATAATAGGCGACTTATGGAAACACTCGCAGGGAAGGACTACCGGTTGGACGACAGGTAATTGGCTTTTCGGCCGGGTAGAGGAACCAACTCGTACTTTGCGACAATGGGTCAAATTCTCGTTGACGCCAAAAACGACAGCCAGCACATAGAAATCGTTGCCTTGGATCTGGAGAAAGCATACAACCGCAACTGGACCCCAGGCGTCCTGGACTGGCATGGCGACATTTCGCACTTCGGCTTTCTAATGGACCGAACTTTTCAAGTAACGGTAGGAAATACGCGATCCAAAGTCTTTCGAGAGGAGACCAAGGACCCTCAGGGCTCGATTCTGGCAGTTTTACTCTTACCAATCGCGATGAACCGCATCTTCAGCAGTCTCCCTAAGAATATCTTTATCTTCATTTACGATATTCTCCTCCTGGCGAAGGGAAACACCCACGTAGCCGCCCAACGCATCCTTCAGGCTGCCACGAACGCGGTGGGAAAGTGGACAAAAGACAAAGGCCTCACGATTTCCGCCACCAAGAGCGTCCGATCGCACATCTGCCAGCCACTGCCACTTTCATAAATCGCTTTACCCATGGTTTGACGTTTCAGCCTCTTTTATGAAAAATTGCTACAAGTTACTCAATATTGGGTAATTCCAAATGAGCGCGTAAACCACCGACTCAATTTTTCCGTAAGAACAAATCTACGACTTTTTTTCAAATAGGCTTACCTGCTTTGATCGATTTTCTTCATGGACTTTCTTTTTCGAAAATATCTCAGCTACAAAAACTTTTTTTTTGTTCAATATCTAAAAGTTAAAAAGATTTTTATATCAAACTTTGTGGCCTATTTGAACCGAAATGAGTTGCTGAGGGAATAGCTGTGGTTTTTAAAAGAGAGAGTCGATGAAGAAAATCCTTCATCCAGGTAGGCCCATTTGAAAAAACTTTCTAGAAATAAAATCGATTAGAAGCAAGATCAGTGTCCCCGAAAATTTTACCCATGCTTTTACATTCTGTTGCTCTTCCGTTCAACATCAGATCAATGTCTTCGGGCAATAATCGAATCTTCAATTTGAATAATAACATTACTGTTTTGATTGATTGCTCAAAACCAGCTGATGGATGATGGTGTTTGTTACATATGCACGACCTTCAGTGAAGTCCTCAGAACATTATAGATGTTCGGTGAACTTCAGTGAAGTTTGTTTGAAGTACCGGTATCTTCAGAGGAATTCAGAAAATTTCAGTGAAGGCCTAATAAAAGTCTCGAGAAGTTAAGTGAAACCTAGACAAATCTAGGAAATGTCAGTGAAGTCAGAAGAGCTCCAGGGAATCTTTGAGAAATATTGAAAAGATTAGTAAATTTATAAAAAATTGAGCAATTTTTTTAAACTTTGATAGAGTCCGAAGAATATCACCAAAATTCCAAGAACTACCCAGAAGTCCCGAAGATTCTTGTGAAGTTTCAAAAAATTTTGGGATATATCTTGAATAACAGTGAAGTTCCAAGAACTTCAGTGAAGTCCTGAGAATTTAACTGAAATCAGGTGAACTTGGGAGGATCCCAGGAAGTTCCATAAATTGCAGAAAACTATCTAGAATATAATTTTAGAAACCTCCTTTAAACTTCAAATAGGTCTCTAGAATTTAAAACAAAGGTTCCGAAAATTTCAAACAAGTACCGTAAACTTCCGAGATCTTCAGGAAAGTTCCGACAGCTGTCGAAAGTTTCGAAAACTTTCGAGAACTTCAGAGAAGTTAACGAAACATCAGAGAATTCCTCGAAACTACAGATAAATCTTAAAAACTTCAGAAACATTCACAGAAGTACAGAGAGATTACAAATGTTCTTGGAACTTCAGAAAAGTTCACAGAACTTCAGAGAAGTTAACGAAACTTCAGAAGAAATCACGAAACTCAAAAAAAAATCTCCGAACTTAGAGAGATCTCAAGAACATTGATATGCTGAAGGTTTTTTTAAATAATTCCAGACCAACCTAAAAATATTCTGCGTTATCTAATGCACATAGAGGGAATGCTATATTCGCCAGAAAATAATGGGATATTTCATGTAACCTTAAGCCAGATAACGCCTGAATTTAGTCTCTTGTATGAAAGATTGCACACAATTTCGTTGTTTGCGCCTTCTGTGTCTTTGAATTAAACGAGAGGAAATTTTTAGCGCTTGTTAAAATTAATTTTTTTTTTTCTGTGTTTAGAAAATATCAGCGGTACGAGACTTGTGAATGAAACACACAAGATCTTCAGCATATTTACTGTTTGTTGTGATTCTTAAGAAAATGAAAGAATTTTTGAAAGAATTTTCCAAAGATCTTGGATATCCTGCTGAGCAATCTGGTATTAGAAAAATGAACCTAAATTAAGCTGTTCATCAGCACAAGACCTTAAGAAAATCCTGAAGTTTCCAAAAATAAAGAGGACTTGCTTCAGATCTTTGAGGTCTCTGACAAATTCTGAGCAATCTGGTATCATGGAAGAGTATTTGAGAAGCGTGATTTCAGTTCATGTTCAGAACACTGTAGTCCAATAAATAGCAGTTCCCCCGAAGTTTTGAAAAATATCCTGAAGGAATTATGATTGTTTTTTGACCCACTTGCTATCAGATACAAAATATCAGTAAGACGTGACTTAAACGGTAGATAAGTACAAGATCTTCAAAACAATTTCTGATTATTATAAAGTGTTGAGAAATTATTCAAGGAACTCTCCTAAGATCGTTGATGCCCTGAAAGGTTACGTTTTTGAATCTGTAAAACGTTGGAATTGCCTGACCATCAAAGTTCGATTTTATTCGCTTTTCCTGTGGTAAACAAAACGTCAAAAGCTGTGTGATTATGTTCACCGTACAGAAAGCGAGTAAACTTGAACCTCAATAATCAGGCAATTCAATGCGAGGGACATTCTTCTGTTACCTGTTCGTGCTGTTAAAAATCTTTGGTTTGTACTTACGAGGTTTTATACTGTTTCTTTAATATATTCGTCCTCCACTGCACCCAAGAATATCAGATGGGAATAATATGTCTACGCTTCTTTCTTGGCGTTTCAAGCTAATTTCTTTCGCAATACGCTTATTGCTTGCTCTCACATTAGTGTTCTTAATGCACTTCCATACATACATTAATTGTTATGTTATTTATTCTCCGTGCGAGGAGTAACGATTATGATGTAGAAGGAGATGTTCGCTCATCAGTGGTACATGAGCGTCTTTCCATGCGTCAATTTTTGCCTGTTGAAGTGGCGGACTTGTTCCGTCGCTACAACCTACCCCGCAGTGGGATGTTAGGCAAAGATTGACGTCCATGGTTCGAGTACCATTGGATACATGCCCTTTCGCTCAATTTTCAATAAACATCTATTAGATTTCCTACCTGCCGCACTCTGACGGAACTTTCACTTTCTCTTCACATCTTTCATTCTAGCCAAAAACATTAATGTTCACTCTTGGTGCCTCATGGTGATGAGCGAACATCTCCTTCTACAGCACTTCCATAGTTATTAATTAAGAGCGTTTGATGCCAGGTACCATCAAACGCTCTTAGTAGGATTGTGTGTGGCATGTACAATCATACCCTATATGCCCAGGGAGTCGAGAAATTTTCCTTAACGAAAAAAATCCTAGACCAGACCGGGAACCGAACCTAGACACCTCCAGCATGGTGTTGCTTTGTAGCCGCGCCTTTACCGACTGAGCTAAGAGAGCAGAATATTTCTGCACAACAACATTAGTTTATGCTCCTTGACTAGACTTTATCTGCTTAAGTTTCGTGTTATAGGACTTAAAATGAATTCGAAATTAGTATAAGTACAAGACACTGAAGAAGTTGGCACATTGTTGATGAAATACGCCTTTATGTCAAGGTCAAATTAAATGTAAATTACAAATCTTTCTTCTCATTTTCTAATTGAATTCGACAGTTCGACCACTTCGTTTGAAGTTGATCTGCAAGACATTGTGGAAGATGTTTTCGGACATCTCTTCCCACACCAGTCAATCGGTGGATAACCACCTGGTACCTCATGGCAAAATGTTAGAGGTGGACCGGAAGGTTCGATAAGCTACTTTCTCAAACTCCAAAGATCTTCGAGAATGAGAACGAAATATTTGATTTTCCAATATAAGTTCCCATAATACCAGTTCAGGACGAAGCCGCAACCAATTTAGCTTAAACTTTGCAAGAAAGTGCTGATTTCTGATTTAGAATCCGTTGTGTCAGATGAAATTGATTCTAAAACGATTTTATTTCCCATATAAAGTTGGCTTGTTTTGTTTGTTGACTTCAAACGTTCTATGTTCATATAAGTATCTCTATAGATTTATTTTAGCTTATCCATATTTTCTATTGATAGCTTGCTGGTGACTGAAGAGTTATTCAGTATGGCAGAAAATAATGGTTATAGGAGTTCATACAGTTTTCGTTCAAAGATTTACAGTATTCGTTTCAATAGTATTGATAAAGATGAACAATGTTGTCATATTTTATTTTTCAATGCCGTTTTAGTTCTATGTGAATCATTCACAAATGCTTGATGTTACCAACAATCAATAGGAAGCTAGCGATTTAAAATTGGTTCACTAATTTAGAACCCCTTATATACCTTTGCAAATTGCGAAAGCAATAAGCTTGAAATGCTAAGATAGAAAGAAAACAGTACACCTTGCACCTTGAACTGTATTCTTGTGCTTATCGATACAGGGTGCGGCAGAAAATAATGCGAAAATGTTCAAACTTGAGTATTGGGTTAATTCGTGTAGCTAGTGACTAATTTCTGTCGAAAGTGTATTTGTTTATGTTTACTTTCAAGTGCTGCATCCAAACATTCTATTTGTTTTATTGCAAATTCGTCAAAATTTTCGCGAAAGAAGTGATCACCAGTTTGTTGCTCGCCTAGAAGAAGCCGAAAGAGATTGCCAAGGTGGTAGGGTGCCATTTGGCAACAGTTTACCGCATGAAAAAGTCCCTGCAGGATGTTCCTTTGGGGCGAAAGCCGGGAAGCGGACGTCCACACTTTGCACGCACGCTGAACGTGATCAAATCGGTTCGTGCAAAAATTGCTCGCAACACGGTGCGTTCCATAAGAAAACTTGCAAAGGAAGCCAATACTTCGGAGAAACCCATGCGGAGGATCATCAAAGAAGACCTGCATGTATCTTCCAGAGCCAGAGTGAAATGCCACTTGATTACGGATCGAGTCAAAGAACTACGAATGACTCGTTCCAAGAGATTGCTTTACTTGTTGAAGAAGGAAAAAATGATAATCCTGATCTCCGACGAAAAGCTTTTCAGCATCGATGCTGTGGCCAACAGCCGCACAGAACCGCAGAAAATGGAGAATGTTCCGGAAAAAGTGAAATTCAAATTTCAAACCAAACATCCGGCTGGTGTTAAGATGTTTGGCTTGGTGGCGTCCAACGGTTTGAAAATGCCGCCTGATTTCATTGATGCTGGAGTTAAAATCAATACCGAAGTGTATATCGGTATTTCAAAGGACCAAGTGCTTTCTTGGGTGAAGGCCATCTTCTCCGAGGACCAAAATGTTGTCCTACAGCAGGATAGAGCGCCGTGTCACACGTCCAATCGAACCCAACAATGGTTGAACGATAACATGATGTTTTGGCCGAAGGATTTGTGGCCCCTTAGCAGTCCAGATCTTAATCCGTTGGATTATTCGATTTGGGCATATGTTGAAGCACGAGCCTGCAAAACTCACACCCTAGTGTGAAAGCCCTGAAGTCAACCATAACACGCACATGGCAGTCGGATGTCGGAGGACTACTTTCGAAAAGCTGGCTTCCGGCGTCGGTTCGAGGATGTTATTAATAAAAATGGAGGACACATTGAATAAATTTAATTAAAAGGACTTTATAAAGATAACTGAATTGGAAAATGTTGATATTATTGCTTGAATTAGTTGAAAATGGGATTTGAAAGAAATAGAACAAATTTTCGCATTATTTTCTGCCGCACCCTGTAATCAGCCGAGTTATTCAATATACCAAAATTTATCGCTGTAAATATTTAAATTTACAAACAGTGCCTCCTATTTATTGTAATTAACTGAACTTTTTAGAGGACGCATGTAACCGTCCATAGCATTTCTAGCCTTCTAAATAGAAAAAAATCCGAGAAAGTGCTGAAAAGGCCTTTCCTTGTCGATTTCATCTTCAGACAAAAAAAAACACAACGAAAATTCACAGTGTACTCGCCCAATCGATTGCCCCTATGAATGAAATCCGATTGAATGAACGGCACCGAACAAACAGTTTCGAAAGAAGTTCGCACTCTTCTCGAGGCCCTCCTCAACCGAGACCCACTCCATCGGCATTCAACGGACGGCCATTGGGATGCGATTTATTGTAGCCAGATCGGTCTGCATGATAATGGAACGGGCAACAACATTCCGTTTTCATCTCCATCGAGTCTGTGGATATTTATTTCTCAACTTTCGGTGTGAGGAGTAGTTCTGCAGCTCAAGAGCCTCGGACAATCGCAGCCCTCCTCTGCACTTAGCATTTCCTCTACTGCTTCGAACGATCGGCAATGTTGGGGTCTTGTTGGTTTTTGTTCATCGAAGACGACCACCCATCGATGCATCGATGTCCACAAACACACCTTGATTAGACCACCACGGATCGGAATCCAGCGAATCCATCGAGTGTTTTGAAAATATTTACACCAACTCCCAAATAGGGATTCTAGCAAAACAAAAACCGATCATAGGAGGCTAGCTTATTGGGAAGAAGTTTATCGACTCAAGTGTCGATCCCCTCGAACTCTCGAACGAGTTGAACGGTCCGGACGGGGAGGGGGGGACGGAGCAACTCATTGACCAATAAATAAACATGTCACGCGTGATCTGCTCCTTAGGACCGGTTCCGTTGGCCCCAGCAGATGGACCGAGCCGAACGGACAGCGAGCATGCATATGTAAGTAGTTGTTGGCCGTTCGTACCAGGGAGCGTCCACTTGAAAACGACTCGAGTACATATCGGGATCGAAAATGGGTTATTGATTTATGTGGTGATAATTTGTTTGTTCCTTCTTCGGAGGAAATCATTCCCTGTATCGATGTTTCCTGTCGAGAGAGCGAGTCGCTCAAGTGTTTCTGTCAGTGCACCGTTTCGATGTGTACAAACAGTGGTAAATATTTGAAACCGATGGCGACGGTAACGGATGGCGAGATGGAGACTTCTGGACGGACTTCTTCATTACGTACGGTATGAAGTGGTTCAGTGATTGATGGGTGTCTGTGACAATCGATTCTGTTTGATTTGAACTCACGTAGAAGGCGAAAAGTCATTTTCACCATTTCCGTTGGTATCGATTTTTCGCGAACGAAAATCCCAACTCAAAGACCCGACTCAGTCCGCTTCAAACAAAAGCATTTGCATAAACGATACACCATCCGTTGAGCGTATTATTAACTCAATCATGAAAATGTTCTTGCCATTTTTTGCCCCGCTCTTCGCGCACGAAGGGGACTCGGATTTCCTGCCAACAATTTTCCAATGCCCCGGAAAATGTAACATCAAAAATTCCTTTTGTACTCGTCGTCCCTCCGACAAAGTGTCGTGCCAACAGTTTTCCATTTTTACATCCCTCATGCGACGGCGCTATTGTGTGCTTCTCGCTTCGGTTGTATGATTTAATTATGTCGTTTTATTCCCATTAATTCCTCTGGGGAGTTCCTGTCCAGGGAGGTAGCGGGACCCGGGACGCGAGGGGTGAGCTGCTTTCGGAAGTTGTTATATTATGTTCTCTTGTTGAAACATACGGAATCGAACGGAACGAAGGAAGCCAAGAAGGAGGAAGCAGCCGAGCAACGCAGGAAAGAGATTGCTTTTAAACGCTATCATAACTCCTCGTCTACCCCGGCAACGTCAACAACAAAAACAACAACAACATCAACAAAAACCCGTACACGCGGGCTACAGAAGCGATCGGAATTTAGTAGTGCAGAATCTCTCATCGCGTGGCAGGCGTGGAGGAGCGACGCTGAAATCATAGTGGGCCATGGACGGGTGCTTTTATGCTTGCGAGTCAGCTCACTCGATGCGATGGCAGACTCTCGGTATGTGGAAGATTTCATGCTCCATAACAGCTCTAAGCTAGACGAAGCAAAATGTATTCACAAGAGAGCTGTTTTGCGGTTGGGTTTCTTTGTTCTACTGGAAGGGTTGCCAAAGCTCGGGGAACAATATTAGAAGCAGATTTATTATTAAAACGAGACGTAATAGTTGGCAAATACTGGATGTGGCATTTTGTTTGATCAGCAGTTAACTGATCTAGACAAATTAAATCGTAGAACATACTTCGTAAATCCACTTTCGCTCGTTTTTTTAACATGGATATTGTTAATAGAACAAATGCCTAGAAAATTTAAGAAAAATTAAAATTGCTTGTTATCTAGTGAAATGTAATCAAAACGCTTTTTTGTACAATGCAATGAAGACCCGTCAAAATACTGCTCCTCGGTGTTGCTAGTGGAGTGAGCGGAAATCATGAGTTTTCCTCGGAGCAAGAATAAAAGCGCGGTTGTAAGTTGTGACTTCAATCACATTAATCAAGTAACTTTCTACGAGTCATCATGGCCTAGGGAGGTCCTAAGAAGCACAGGATCAAATCTCATGTCAGATACATTGGAGACGATTAACAACTCCTTGAGGTAGCGTTTGCTTTTCGAATTACATTTCGAGTCGATTTAGCAGATCAATCAATCATTCATGCAACCACCATTGATTCTTTTTTTAATTTGCAACTACATATTCGAACCTCTTTGTATTGTTTTCGTAACATGCCCAAACGATCTTTCTGTTTCAACAAAGGCTACGTACTTTGACAGTTGCGTGAGTGGCATTGAATACGAAGCCTAGCTTCATAAGTATTATAAAATCAGTTGCAGAAAACAACGAATAAATTCGTTAGTGCTACTGTCAATTTCGTAAAACACTGCGGCTAGTATTTACACTAAGCACCCGTTTATGGTGTAACTTGTAAATCGGGTATTATACTTCATTTCTCCATGTAATATGTTTTAAATTGATTTGTTTAAGAATGAAATTCCAACCTGAATTGAAAATTTGCAATAGAAAATCATTTAATGATTCAAATTCATGAAATTAAGTGGCTATTTTTCATAGCTGCACGTATGTTTTTTAATGAAAAAATGTCAAAATATTCATTTTTCTGAATACTTTCTGCATTTTTGATAATCAGTTGGTCCTCCAACACGCTCGATTACCTGGAAAATCCTTTAAATGTAAAGATTGGACTCGAAAAAAATGCGACACTGTGTTTTGGGTCGCGTGGGTAAAAATTAATGAAATTTTGGGTAGTACAAGTTTAGAGTGTTATGTTTATGTGTGCTTATCTGTTAAGTAGTTTTCAAGATGCATTCGAAACAAGAAGAGCTACGCCAGCAAATCTTGAGCACGGTGATCGATAATCCTGGTCAGTCGCACAGATGGATCGGCAAAAGGCTTGGAATCCACCATTCCACCGTGTCCCGCGTTGTGAAGATGTTCCAGGAGACAAAAACCATCGAGCGGCTGGAAGCGGCCGAAAACCGAAAACGGAATACCCAGAGAAGTCGGGGAATATAAGGCAGTACTTTAAGAATAACCCGAACCTTTCCACCCGAGACGAGGCCAAAAAGGTCAATTCGTCGAAATGGTTCGTCCAGCAGATCATGAAGCGAGTTGGGCTACGTGTTTTTAAGGTCAGGAAGACGCCAACCGGACTGAGAAGCAAAACACGGTGGCCAAGTTGCTTGCGCGGATGCTGTACCGTGAGTGGCTGGTCAAGCCAGGCTGTCTCGTCATGGACGACGGTACGTCCCGCATGGAGGTTCCGGAAAAGTTCCGGAAGAGAAAGATGGACAAATTCGCGAAGAAGTACCTGTTGTGGCAGGCGATCTGCGAGAGCGGACTGTACAGCAAGCCGCTCGTTACACCATAAACGGGCAGATTTATCGAGAGGAATGCTTGCAGAAGTGCTTGCTGCCCTTCCTCCGCTCTCACCGTAGTCCCACGCTGTTCTGGCCGGATCTCGCTTCGTGCCATTACGCCAAGCCTGTAATGGATTGGTACGAAGCGAAGAGCGTTAAAGTGGTCCCGAAGGAGGTGAACCCAACAAATACACTTCGTCCAATCGAAAAGTTTTGGGCGATAATGAATGAGAAGTGAAGAAAAGCGGAAAAACATTCAAAACCGATGAAGCTTTGAAGAAAAACTGGGAGAAATTGTGTAAGGAAGATGGACAAAGCCTCGCCCAAGATCTCATGAGCAGTGTTAAGAGAAATGTACGAGCATTCGGCTTGGAGGAAGAAATTCAATAAATAAATTACGCCAAAACAAAGCAAATATATAGGTATTTAATCCCTGAAAATTTGAGAAGTATCCGATTTAAAATGAATTTTTGGTGATCATTTTAGTATGTCTCATTTTTTCCGAGTCCAGTCTTTACTTCCAACCAAGTTCTTCATAATTTCTATTTCATAATCCTCCCACGCTTCAGAAACTGCCACTTTAAGCTCAACAATACTGTTGTATTGCTTTTTGTTGGCGTAGATTGGCAGATGTTTTCCACTGGATTTAGATCCAGATTATGGGCTGGCCACCGGAATTTTTCGGTCGTAAAACCAGGATTTTGTAGCCGAACTGGTGTGAATGCTGTGCTGGCATTATCTTGTTGGAACACGATGTTTTTGCGACGATAATTTGCTTCAAACGGAACTTAGCAGCTGTTATCGCATCTTACAAGATGCAAATGCCAAATTAAGCTCTGCTGTATTACAAAATCTAAACCAAACTATCAGAGATCATCCTCCGAAATTACATCTACAGAAGTGCTCTGGTTCCTTCTGTAGATACAATAGCCAATAAATCCATCGGGACTATCTAGATTGATTTTTTTTCATCGGCACCCTGGAGTTGCAAAACGAACATTTAAATAATGAAAAAATGTGTCCCACTTGCCATGTTGAGTCTGGTGAATTCTATTCGTTTCTGTTTATGCACAGGGTTCATATTTGGTGCCTTGTTCATTTTTGACCGAATAATGTTCGGACTGATCTGCAAAGCCTTCCAAATTGTTTCTTTACAAACTGGAAAACTGAGAGTAGACCTGATTTCAGAGAGTGATATGGTGGAATTTGGGGCCGATTTCACAATGCTTCACTTATCCCTCGGTGGCAGCTTCGATTTTTTCGGCTTTTGTTTGATCGTAGCTTTTTTTTCTGGATCCGACGGGCTGAGTCAACAGCCAAATTCTCGAATTGAAACACCTTCCTGCTTAAAGGCTTCAATCATTCCCTTCTCTTTATCACTCAAAACACTTCTTCTTGGCCATTTTTAATCAATTTTAGAAGGATTTACTTTATAAGATTCTACAAAACCTAATGCGTGGCTATAGAAAGTGGATGCTCAAATTAAAGAAAACACATTTATTTGACAACGGTAGCACAAAAACTATCAAAATACAGTATGCAAAACATACGTTTCACTAATATCAACAGATAAACATCTTTGCATTCATTGATCGCACCATGAACATCGCAAAGTGTGAAAGATTAGCAATGCGGCTAAAGAGGCTAGTCGCAGAGTATTACCTTATTTTAAATTTTTAGTTTCTACATTGGACTTCTGTCAACAATTATAAGAACTTTATCCAAAAGTTATAAGTAAGATAAATGTTTCAATAGAACATGGAAGAGATTATAAGTGACAAACATACTTTTTTATATAAAATCTTTTAAACGATCCATGAACAAATGAAAATCGTGCCATAAAAAACGCAGTCATGACCCATAGAAATCTTGCCAATAAACATAAAAAATGTAAATGATATTTAAAATCTATCGATGTGATGCATTATTTATAAAAAATAGCTATAAAAAGTCAAATATATACCGTTATATATCTTTGGAATGAGCGATAAAATTTTACGGCTTACCCATAAACATGTTACAAATGATCAATGAATGGTACAATGGCGTCTTGCAGTATTATTCCTCAGAATTTGACCTTTTTGCAATGAAATACATACACATGATCCATGTATTATTTTAAACTTGCCATAAATAAATTGAGAATGATCCCTAACACGATGAATAATGAACTGTTAACTTATGAATATGATTCATGGTATATCAACTTTGTGCCCAAACTTTTTATTTATTATCCATAAATTATGCCTGAATTTTTGGGGGACTAATGTTTGAAATTTCCATTCTTAAAGATTTGGCAATTGATTCCTTACTGCATTACTATTCAGGATTTACGACAATTTTGCCTGTAATTTGTTGATTGAGCTTAGGTACAAAACAATATTTATTTGAAAGGTGATGTTTTGCTAAATTTTTGCTAAGAAATTATATGAAGCTTGTCCATGTTAAATTTCGAACACCAAAACAATAGCAGTAACAAAAATGTACAGATAATTCTACTAAACTGATTATTTACTTCACTATAATAGAGAAATATCTATATTAGAAGCAGTTGCTTAAGATGTTAATCATTCTTTCTGCAAAATTCTCGAACTTTCCTTGGTACACCCGCCATCAGGTTCCGTACAGTATCCACCTTCTCTAGTGGGTGAAGTTCTGAACAGTTTGATGAATTGGCTGTTTATGGCACGTTTTTGACCTCTTGTACCGTAAACCATTCCAGGACGGATTTCGCATAGTGACAAGAGACCATATCAGGCCAAAACAGAGCTGGAGAGTCGTGGCTTCTGAAAAACGGTAGCAACCGCTTTTGCAGACTTTCTTTTTCGTACACATACTTATCGATAGTCCTTCTTTGTTCGGAAATGCGCGGTAACGGCGTTCCTTTGCGTCGTCTGATTTGGCCTCTTGTCATTATGTGAAATCCGTCCTGGAAAGGTATACGGTACAAGAGGTCGAATACGTATCAAAAACAGCCAATCCACCAACCTGTCCAGAACTATGCCCAAGAGAGAAGTACTGGACTCTAGTTAAGCGGAAACTGTTCGAAACTAAGAAAAAAGCAAATGGTACCAATGATTTCAAGAGAAGATGGATAATCGTCACGACGGACGTATCTGAGGATACCGAACGGAACCTGATAGCGGGTGTACTAAAGAAAGTTCGAGAATTTTACAGAAAGACGGATTAATATCTTAATCACGTGTTTATAATGTAGATATAATTCTATTATTGTGAAATAGACAATCAGTTTTGTAAAATAATGTGTTATTTTGTGTATTCGTCACAATAAACCTCCTAATAAGCAAGAGCTGAAGCATGGAGACAAGACCGAGAAACAATGGAAGGCTGGACAACCCGCAGTCGAACGACGAAGAATGGACAGAATTGAAAGATGAAGAATAAAATGTAAAAGCATACCAGTGAAGAAAAAGGCCCCTAAAATAGAAGACCAAAGCAGAAGAAAGTGAAAGGTAGGTGGCAGAGTGTAAGAAGGTGGGAAAGTGCAGCAAAAGTAAACCACTGAGGCCAAAGTGAGGCAGAAGGATTCCAGAAGTAACGTAGTAGTAGATTTGGGTATTTCCTTGATCGCGGTATTGAAGCGCCAACCCTGTGGGAGTGTGGGGTCTCCGCAAGAGAGCCTGAAAATTCCTCAAAGCACACAAGGGGCTTGCAGAGTTTGACACTTCAGTAGTACCACTTCAGTAGTACGAGAACAATGTCAATCTACCAAACTGCCCTCGCTTCCGTCGGATGGAAAAATATTGGGCAATCGACAAGCAGAAGCTGAAAAAAAACCGGCAAGGCAACACGGCATGAAATGGGCAACCAGATCGACCAACCAAGTATTTAAGAAATGATCAACGGTATCCGGCTAAAATCCGTTATCTCAAGCAGAACCTTAAGTAAAGAACTCTAAGAGGTTAGGTCCGATTATAGATTTTTTTCGTAAACGAGAGATTTCACAACCGTAGAGATTTCGATTGGCATTAGCATAGCATTGGCATAGCATTGGCATAGCATTGGCATGGCATTGGCATGGCGTTGGCAGCATGGCATTGCATGGCATGGCATGGCATTGAGCATGAGCATTGGCATGGCATTGGCATGGCATTGGCATGGCGTTGGCATAGCGATTGGCATGGCATTGGCATGGCAAGCATTGGCATGGCATTGGCATGGCATTGGCATGGCATTGGCATAGCATTGAGCATGGCATTGGCATGGCATTGGCATAGCATTGGCATGGCATTGGCATGGCATTGGCATGGCATTGGCATAGCATTGGCGTAGCATTGGCATGGCATTGGCATGGCATTGGCATGGCATTGGCATGGCATTGGCATAGCATTGGCATAGCATTGGCATGGCATTGGCATGGCATTGGCATAGCATTAGCATAGCATTGGCATGGCATTGGCATGGCATTGGCATGGCATTGGCATGGCATTGGCATAGCATTAGCATAGCATTAGCATAGCATTAGCATAGCATTAGCATAGCATTAGCATAGCATTAGCATAGCATTAGCATAGCATTAGCATAGTGCTAGTATAGCATTAGCATTGCATTAGCATAGCATTAGCATAGCATTAGCATAGCATTAGCATAGCATTAGCATAGCATTAGCATAGCATTTGTTCATATACGATGGAGCTACGAAGAGGAATAATCCGTTGGATATATTGCATGTCTCTATGGAATGGAGCTAAAAAGTGTTTTTTTTTAGTTTATTTTTTCGTCCATTGAAAATTACGTAGCCGGACGGTTATCAGGATTACAAAGTTCAAAGGCCAAAATCTGAATAGCCTGACGATCCCTGGTCCAAGTGAATGTATTGAAGGAAAATCTAACCGAATAGACGACCGAAGCACATCAAAAGTTGTAATTTTTATTGTTCTAGAGTCAATCCCAAGACCACTTTGAGGGAAAATTTGAAATAGAAAAGTTACAGCTAAATAACTGATTTTTATAGGGGCACCCTACGCTACTTAGGAAAAAATGCTCTAATTCGGTCACTAAGGAGGTACAGATTTTATTTTCGAGAAATGTAAGCTTTTATTTCAGCAAATAAATAGGTTAGATTCTCGATTTCTCTGAAAACAAGGACCATCCTCGTTTTCATTCACACCAAAAGAAGCACTTTGTTATTGGAAACAAATTTATTAGAAGGAAATTTTGCTCCAAAACTTCAAACCTTAGCTTAGAAGTTTTGAGCTATGTTTTTAAAGGTGATTCATTAAGCTTGGGATCGATAATTGGGATGCCTAACGAATGCTGGTACTTCCTGAGCCAAAAATTATATCCATTTTATTCGTGACTATCCTGGTGGTACGTAGAGCAGCGAGATGCCGAAGTCTTAAGATGGCATCAAATCAGAAAATATCAGAAGAAGAAATTGTCATTGATAAACATTTACTCAATAACAATAACAATCGAGTACTCATCTTACATAGGGTAAGGGGATGTAATGTTAGCCTAGCTCCTTCATTCGGCCTATGTACCAAATATGTGATTATTTCGGCGATAACCAACAAAACCATGTTGCTATCAAGATGACCGATTTATTTCAAAGCAATTTAGACATATTTAATCAATTTATAGTTATTAGCGTAATTTAAGATTTCCTCAACTTTTTCGACACCATGATCTTACTGGTTAAGCTGAACAGATTTTCTACACGATCTTCGAATGATCTAAATACAGGTATACCTCGATAGTACGTACATCAACTTTCTCACTTCAAACCGAAATTGCATAGAAACTACTGATTGTATCTGAAATCTAATTCAATCAATAGAAAGAACAGAAGCTGCTCTTTCTTAAGGTTGTATTAGATTGCAAATTCAATCAGTAGTTTTTATGCGATTGTGATTTGAAGTGAGAAAGTTGATGTACGTACTATCGAGGTATACCTGTATGTCGAAATTGAACCTATGAACCAAATAATGCAGCCAAGATGTACTGAAAACAATCACTCGTTGTAAACTAAAGGGTGTATTCGATAAAAATGGCACACAGAAAATCTTCTGTAACTTTTGAATCGTATGAGTAAAAAACCTAGAATTTGAGTAGATCTTATCCATAGTGTATTATTTACATCTTTCAAGTTTCATAGTTATACATTCCGTAGTTCCGAAGCTTTGACCTCATAACGTTGTAACGTGGAAAATATATGTGTATAAAGGCAGCGTTTTGAATAATACCCTCTCGTGGGTCAAACTTTCCACCTTGTCGACGGTGAGAGGGTTTATCTCATGCTATAAACATGCATGTGAGACCAAAAATTTGACCAGTAGTGAAAATATCACATAATCTAGTCTTTTTTTCACTGCCGCGTCGTAAAACGTTTATATAAAGGCACTAACATCAGGTGTGATACTGGCGGGATATGTCGCAATGCGCTCTTAGACGTCTTACTTTAAATCTTTTCATAATCGAGGCAACTTATTTTGTTGTTAATACATTTGTTTTATGGAATGAATAATGAAAATGGCTGGTTTGCTAATGATATAATAAGTCAATGTAGTTGCAACATCTTCGAAAAGGGTGAATGTTTTGATCGGGGCAATTATCTGACTGCTCGAAGTGAAGCACATAGTCACAGGAAGGTGTTACTTAAGACAAGCGATGACAGGCAGATATATTAGAAAAAAGGACGCGGAGGCCCGGCTTAGGAAACACCATTTGAAGCAGTAGAATAAACCTTTCCATGTGGTTTATATCAGTACCAGTGTTTGATGAGTCATATACAATATCCTAGGGTTATTGTTTTCTAGTAGTCTTCTTGTTTGCAAAGTTCAAAGAGTTCAAACACCGCAAATCAACCAGGCTGCTCGAATTTAAAGTTTGTGGGTGGTTGTTATTCGAGGCGATGAGATTGTATCCTTCATACCACACTATAAATAAATAGAAACGAAAAACAAATAAAGATAGAAGGTAGACCCGTTCTTTTTGTAGTTTCAAATTAGTTCTTATTAAAAATATTTAAAATTTGGGATAACAACTACATCTCAAGCCGTAGAATAGGCTGTATTGATGGGCTCAGACAATTATTTTTTTTCTTTCTGTATGCTTAGTTTAGAATAACTAAAACTTTTAGTCAAAGAAAAGAAAAGTCGTTATGAGAATATCACCAATAATCTCACTAAAATCTTTTCCACTCATTTTTATGTTACTCACTCTCTGCATGCGATTTTGCAACCATCATGGCCGCGAGCGGTTGTGAAATTCAAATACCTCGTGGAATTCAAACCTCGCCCGCGGCTTAAGTAAGGAGTGTATCGAAAAGTAGTTATAAACTTCCAAATAATAAAATAGGCATGAAAACATGGTTAAAATTAACATACTATTTCAGTTTATTATAGCTTAACATGTTTACAGAAGATCCAAACGGAAAAACTAGTCATCATGTTCATTTCTGTAGAATGCCCGTACCTTTGATTTGACACCTGCCATCAAATTCTGCACAGTGACCTTTGTGCACTTCCTGGATGCCGCTGCCCAATTTTTCTTAAAATCGGTCATGTTTTGGGACACTGTACCATCCTTCTTAAATATACGCTTGACTATTGCCCAATAGCGTTCGATCGGTCGCAACTGGGGACAGTTTGGTGGGTTGATGTCTTTTTCTACGAACTTGATGTTATTCTCCGTCAGCCACTGTAGAGTGGATTTGGCGTAATGTGCCGATGCCAAATCTGGCCAGAAGAGAGGAGGGGACTGGTGCTTTCTATACAATGGTAGCAACCTGTTCTTCAAACATTCCTTTTGATAAATCTCAGCATTTATAGTTCCTTTTGTATAGAAAATTGAAGAACGCAAGCCACATGTGCAAATAGCTTGCCAAATGAGCACCTTCTGACCGAATTTCTCCATCGCAACAGTCGTATCTGCGGTTGGCACACGTTCCTCCAACAGATTTAGTATAAAACTGCGGCCCCGGTAGCGTTCTTGAATCTTCTTTAACGTATGTTTCGTCATCCATTAAAATGCACTGGTCGACATTGTCCAAAATGCAGCTGTACAGCTTTCGAGCCCTGGTTTTGGCACGAGACTTTTGTTCCGGAGTTTGTTTGGGCACTTTCTGCTTTTTGTACGTCTTCAAGTCATTCCTGCGCTTGATTCGTTGAATCAGTCCGATGCTGGTCCTGAACTTCTTGGCTAGATCGCGAGTAGAGGCAGATTTGTTCCGTTGAATATAATCCACAACTTTTTGGTCCAAATCGGGGTTGCTGGAGCCGGGTTTCCGGCCACTTCTTGGTAAATCCTTGAGGGAGCACTCCTTACCAAACTTTTCGATGATGCGTTTTACACTTGCCGGGTGAACATTTACTCTTTCGCAATCTGGTTGTAAGTAACACCCTTTTCGGTGCACCAAGTGTGCAGAATTTTCTTTTTAGTCTCAAATTCAATTCGCGACATTTTGAATACAACTTTATCAACGGAAATGAATGAACCGAATAATCATGTTTGACATGTAAACAAAGCAAATGGCGCTTACACGCTAAAAATATATACAGTAGTTTATGCGTAATAACGCATCGAATGTTTATAACTACTTTTCGATACACTCCTTATCACCATGAAGCAACGAGAGTTCATTTCGGATTTCAAGAGTTGAATGTCAAACCCAAATCAAACTTTACAAATCAGGAAGAATCGTGGAAACCGTAAGCCGTATTTAATGCGAAAGAGATGTTATGTATGTTTAAATAGAACTGTACAGTCTGGATAATCGGAACACTAAGGTAAATTCTATCTACCAATGGCTATAAAATGAACGCAGTTGACGTAAAACAACCTGACTGATTGACACTTTAAAATGGAAGCTCATTGCATAATAATTCAAACTTTTAGAAGTATTATAAAAAGATACCACAATGCTGGAAGTAGCCAACATAGGCACACCATTGCAATTGAGGGTTGTCTAGAAATATCATTTGATGCATGAATATTAAATATTATTCATATTCTCTTTGCAATACTTCTTGGGGTTGATTTAGATAATACTAGTTGTCAACATAGACTAAATCAAAGGCCTAAATTTCGTTCCTAAGAATTACTGTTTGATAATTTACATATATTTTTGAAATCTAGTTACTACTGCATACGGCTTGGAGATGACTTCAGCACTGGGTGCACAATTTTTGGTTTTAATTGGAGCTTCCATTTTACGACTTTACGACTGCATAAGAAAATATCATTACGGGAAAATTGAAACACGAAATTTTGAAAAATCCTACGGTCCAATAATAAATACTTCAACTAGTACCCAAGCGGCCACCCAATGCTAGTGCCTCTAAGGTATTGGTCGTAATATATATGACGTTGGGAAAGGGTATAGTCTTGACAACCAAGCTGTCACGCAGCTCCAGCTAGATACTCATAAAAAACGGTTTTGTTTTGAGTCATCGCAAGACAATTGTTTCTAGAGATCAAAACTCATTCATTAACATAATTGAATTTATGCATTTGAAAAAAAAACTTCTAGTTAGCAATAGTTATCGTACAGTCAAAGTGAGAAGAGGATCAGAAATTCTAACAACATTTTTGCTATTGTTGTCGTTAGAAAACACAGGAAAGTAGCAACCCCATATGAGCATCTCATTCCTAAGAGAAAATAAAAAATTACGATAAGCATTCCATTAGCTAGGATCTGAGATAAACTTTATTACAAGTTTTCATTCGATTCTTACATAAAACAAACTGTTGCCACTCTTTATATCGCACTGAAATAACGCCAAACCATAAACAGTTCCATCACTTATAATTTTCCTGAACACAAATCTTATCAAATGCGGTCGAAAATTAAAGTGCGAAGTAACAGCCTGCTAGAAACTCACCGATAAAAAAAAAAGTATGTTTCAAAGCATCCCTGCCAGCACTGCCTCCGCCATGAAGCTCTCTTGTACAAACGACAGGCAGGCAGGCCCCAGGGTTGAGGTGTTTTAAAATAATTTATCACGTTTTGGCACCACACATCACATCGGCTCTTCTGCTTCTGCTATTCACTGTGCCTCTTATGCGACTTCACTCCGCACTCCACTCAGCCCACCGCCCACCCACTTACTCTTCTTTCTCCTCTTCTCACTCTCCCAAAATCGAAAAGTACATCGGAGAAGGCCAAAATAAAAAAAAAATACGTCGTACCACGCAACATAGCATCAACGTTGGTTGTTGTTTGTGCTTGTCTGCCTGCCATCCCGCCTCAGCCCGCTCGCTGCTTGCTTGCTTGCTTGCTTTTGGAAGAAGCTTGGTTGTTGTGTATATAAACACAAAACAAGCAGAGAGTACAGATCGCAAAACATAAATCATGCTCGTTGTTTGCCTGCCTGCCTGCCTGCCAGCACTGCTGCACCCTCTTTCTTTCGTTTTCCTTCTTCTCGCACGCCGTTCTTTGGCCGCTGGCTGCGTTGATTGGCTGCCTCGTCCAATCGGTGCGCCGTGCTTCCATCGGGAGGGAGTGGCCTACTGGCAGTCGACGGGCTGCGATTGGTGCTCGGCTTGTTTGCGCAAATATTTATATAAATCTTTTACCCCTCGCAGACGAGGGGGGCTTTCTGACCGTTGTTTGGCATGTTTATGCGAGTAGGCTGCCTCGAAGCTCGGGGTTCGAGAATCAGTAGCTGTTTGATTTTCTCCCGACCAGAAGTGCGCGCTTGGCGGATGCTCGATTGCTCTCCGGTTGTGTGTTTGTATCAGAAGCTCGGTGTGAAGAAGCCAAAAGAGTTTTTAATTACTCCAGTCTCGGACCACGCGCGTCGGAACTCTTTGTTCTGCTCGGACCATCTGATCTGGAATCTGCGTTTACGGTGGAGGATCTTGTTTGACGAAGAAAAGCAAAGCAATCAGTGACAGTGGAGGATAACAGAAGATTTAGAACAATGTTGAATTGTGCCGATCTAGTGCAGTTTGACCAGTATAGCTTACAGCTGTACAACTATGCTATGGTGGAACGTTTCCGAACTAATCAGTTTTTCAACTATGGGAATATAGTGACGGATCCGCGTACGTTATCGAGATTTTTCAAACCATCAGTGTATGTGAACAATCCCGCCGATGTCGGGCCCAGTGCTTTGCTAGCCGATGCTAGCAAACTCTCCTCGGCCCCAAAGCCACAGTACAGCTACATCGGACTGATAGCGATAGCTATCCTCACTTCTCCGGAGAAGAAACTCGTCCTTTCGGACATCTACCAGCACATTTTGGACAACTACAGTTACTTTCGAAGCCGAGGTCCAGGATGGCGAAACTCAATCCGACACAATCTGTCGTTGAACGATTGCTTTATCAAAGCGGGACGATCGGCTCACGGCAAAGGCCACTACTGGGCCGTCCATCCGGCCAACGTGGATGACTTCATGAAAGGAGACTTCGACGGAGAAAGGCTCAACGCAAGGTCCGTCGTCACATGGGGCTCACCTCGGACGATGATATCTTCGACAACAGCTCCCCAAGGCAGTTTTTCCCGGCAATTCCTGCCTCACCAGTCATGAATCCAGCCTCCTACATGCCGACTGCGACGGAACCACTGAGCCAAGCGGCCGCTGCTGCAGCAGTAGTCTGCGCCTATCCGACGACCATGGAACAACAGCATGCAATCATCAAGGGAGCTATGGAGAGTTTCTCGCGGAAGCGACAGTTTGACGTCGAATCTCTTCTGAGACCGGACGACGCGAGTTCTTCGTCCAGCCAGCATGAACAACAACCGGAAAAGAAGAGTAAACTGCTGCACACAACAACGACGATGACATCCTCCACGATGCTCCAGGAGGGTCCGACGATCGTTCTGCCACCCTCGCCCACCACAATCATCCGTTGGCTTCGTTCGGAAGCCTAGCGGTCACAGGTCTACCCAAAGTACTACCGAAGCAGACTTAGAGGTAATGAGCAGACAAGATGAAGAAGAAGAAGAAGAAGTTTATAGTTGTCTAGGCGTAGTATCGTACACTCTATCGTAGCGTAGGTATAAGGAATATATTATCTTTGATCGGTTTGAGAAGGCCGATCGAATCGTTGACTGTAATCTAACTGTGACACCCAAAAAACATTCTGAATTGGAAATTAAGACGGAGATAAGGGGAAGAAACCCAAGCTTAATGTGTACATTGAAGAAAAAACGGAGTTCGTTGATGTTTGTTTGAAAGGAAGGAGATCGAATGCAATGCAGAACAAGCTTTAATCAATCTTGATAATCCAATTATTTTAAGACAAAATGCAAATGTAAACAACAACAAAAAAAACTTCTGAAAGTTCTCTGCATAGTTTCCGAAGGTTTCTGGGAATTCAAAACCGTGTCTTTGAAACTCCTTAGAAATATTTTTTTCTGTTTTCCAAAATACTATTGAAATACACATATTTGACATAGTTGTCCTCCCAATTCTAGAGTTGTCTCACTGTTAAAACTATTCGAAAATATGATAAGTTTGTTCGTTCAATGGTGATCTTCCATTAGCGGTGACTTCGAATTATGATCAATGTCTGAAATCAGTAACTATCAAATATTTGACGCCTAGTATTCGATTTTTTCGGTTAGTATACTTCTCTTTGTTTTTGTTTCAAAGTAACCGGCACAGAAGAATGAACTTAACTGTGTATATTTTGTGTATACATGCAATCAATATCCTACTGACCGGCAATGCTTTTATGGAAGAAATTTGTCTGCATTTCAAGCAAAACAATGCATTAGGTCCTAAGTAACAATAAGTGATTCTCTTTGTCGACTTTCTCTTTGGTTAATAGCTTGTCTATTAAACGATTTAGTGATGTTTTCAAAGTATTGAATCCCTTATCACACTTTATACTACCGTAATGTATGTTGAAAATAGTTGAACATGTTTCTACATAGCCGTAGGAGCCCAAAGAGAAAGTCGACAAAAAGAGTCTCTTATTGTTACTTAGGACCTAATGCATTGTTTTGCTTGATTTCTTCGTTGATTTATATGCTATGACGATGTGCAAATATCTTTAGCCCTGGAGATTGAATGTGGCAGCTCTATTGAAAATCCAACGACCCATTTCAAGAATGCCTGTTGCATACACGTACACACTCAAAAATAACACCGAACTCGGTTCAATTTTCTACCGAACCACATCGGTTACCAACAAGAAACCGAATAAATCGTTTATTTACTGTTTTTTCGAGTGTGTGACCCGAAATTCGGTCACTTTATCATATATTTGACAGAAAAAATTAAAGATGTACCGAACAGTACAGTAGAGCAGAAATATTCAAGAGTTCGGTACACGAAAACCGAGAAAACTCGGTAAACTCAATCGCGCATTCGCTTTATATTTTTAAAAGTCAAACACTTCTATGCCAACATTTTGAGTAGAGCGAATCTGTATTTGTAAACAAACAATTTGTCTGCTAATTTATCGGAAGTTGAATGCAATTCCTTGAATATTAATCAGCGAATAGATATAAAGCTCCTCTTCCTTAAACAGGGCTTAATTTGTATTTGTGACCTTTGTTCAAGACAAAATGACTGCGAAAGCACAGGACTGAAGCGGCTGTCATCCACGAACAAAATTGTGAAGCCGAAAACTTGGTCCTGCGTGTGGTGCTTATTTGACAGCTCGGTTTTCTTGAAGGCTATATGCAGCAAACAGAATATTTGCGACGGAAGTTGTCGTGTTTTGTCGTTAATTTGATTCGAGAGAAAAAATCTTCCGTGTTGAATTTAGTGCAGTGGTTATCGCAACGATAGTATTTTTTCGTTGTTTATCGGCCAGGTATTATAATATTTTATCTAAATTGTTGATACAAGTAGTTCGGTAAAAAAATACTGTACCTTGCCAATCCATTGTGAACTGAGCTTAAAATATTAAAAACGTCACTAGCGCCACACCAAAAGTGCAGGCTTCAAGAACTAATGCTCTCTGCAGTCCTCTGTGCGCAAGCCATTGTTTGCAAAAGCAGATCTCGCCCTTATCTAATGTTGGTGCTAACTTCTCTTCGAGTCTATTCCGCGACGACTATGTTTACCAAAAACTCGTTTTTTTCAGCTGACTCGATAATTGTGTACTTGGTTTTTTTTGTCAGCTGAAAATGGAAAAAAATACCGAGAAGACTACAACAGAAGGATGCACATTCGTTGAAATCTTCTGTAAGTATTTGATACTAATTTTGTAATTATATTTGCAGGCATTTAGTCTGATTTTACTGCTATGAACACGTTGTAGGTTATGTCTCTGGCTTGCAAAGGCATTTCAAAACCAATTGCTAAAAATGATTTTAAAAAATGTACGGAAAATAGGAAAATGCGGGAGGATTTTTTGCATCAATAAACAATGTAAGTGACCAAACTGGTTATATTACTTTGAAATTCCAAGCTAGATTCGAAGCTTTTTCAACCACAATTCAAGTACTGCCAAAGAGAACCATGATCCGTAACTGCAACAGAAAATTCGGTTTGTTTGGTAGCATTTTAGTAAACCGATGTTCAGTTATTGCTGATTGGATTTATTTTTGTCAACCGAAATTTTCGGTAAATTTGACAGATTGTGAGAAAGTAAACATTTAACGAGAACTCGGTTGCTACATTTTGAACCGAACAGACTACCGAGCGTTCAGCAGATGAAAACTCGGTTAAAATTCAACCGAGTTCGGTATTATTTTTTAAGTGTGTACATTCCAGGGATGCCATATTCACAGACATGTCTGTAAATTTGCAGACTTTTTATTTTTATTGAAGACCTATTTAACAATGCAGACATTTAGCAGACATTTTAGTTATGTTACAGACTTTTACAGACATTTGAAATATTTTTTAAATTTCAAATAAAGGTATTCTCTGAAGTTCGGATTTAAAACGTACGAGGATCTGAACAGTATCGTATATACGGTAAGAAGCTTTGTTGTAATATTTTCAAATATCGTAGGTATCATTTAAAGTAGAAATCCTTGAAGAAACGAAAGCGGTGGGCCACTTGGAGACACAATGGGCCTAGAGATAAATATCGTATAGGCCCTTTCCGAGGGTAACATGGAGTCCCTACCTATGTAGTGTTCAATTCTACGCGTGTTCTAACCCATGCGAAAAATTACTGTTAAAGCGTTGGTAATATTGGTCCTTTGGTATTAAGTCACAATGAAAATCAAGGTTCACAACAATACAAATCAAATTTGAGAAATTTAGAGACTTCCTTGAAAAAAAACTTCTCCTGTGGTCAGGTAGAAACTTTTACCAAGCAGTTCATGCTATAAGAACCTTCAAAAATTCATTACCGATGTTGAAGATAATACTTACCAGAATTTCAAGACAGAACTTCCCCAAGAATCAGGAGAGGATTTATCAGAGCTTCAGCAAGAAGTGAGGTAGAGGACTTCTCTGAAGTTTGGAATTTTTCAGAGGTTTTGGAGCTCTTCACAGAAATTCAAGGTTGAACTTTCCAGATGTTCAGAAAAAACATCCCCAAATTTCAGACGGGAGCTAACCAGGAACGGCACTACCTATAATGTATCAAAAAATCAGGAAAAAAATCCTTAGGATGATGCGTCATAGAAGTTGAGGAAAGAACTTCTCTCGAGTTCATGAAAAACTTCCCGAAGTTCCGGAAGAAACTTCTCGAAAGGTTAGTTGGAACTTCCTAGAAGGGCTTTGGTAGCTTTTTGCAAAGCTCAGACGAGAACATTATGCATTTCAGAATAAGGATTTCTCAAAATTCTATAAGAGAAAAAATGAAACTTCCCAGGAGCTTTGGGGGTACTTCCTTGTTCAAATTATGAACACAATTTTCCCAATAGTTCCGGAACAAACTTCCCCAAAGTTCTGGAAAAACTTCCCAAAAGTTCTGAAGAGGACTCTCAGAAGTCCAGGAAGAAACTTCAAGAACAAATTTAAGGGAATTTTTCCTAAAAATTTTGGAATAAAATTTTCTTCGCAGTTCCTGATGGGACCAATCAGAATTATGGAAGGAATAAGCTCAGGAAAAACTTCCAAATTTCAGGAAGAAACCTACCAAAAGTTTAGTTAGAACTACTCAGAAGTGCTAGAGAGCTTCCCTAATAGTTCCGAATCGAACATTCCAGCATTTCAGAATGAGAACTTCTCGATGTTCACAAAATCCCAGAAGTTATGGTGGATTCTTTTGATAAAATCAGGAAGAAACTTTCCAAAAATGTATGGGGATCTTTCTAGTAGTTCAAGCAGGAATTTCTCAGATATTCAGGAACAAACTTCCCCGAAGTTCAGGCAAATACTCTCCTGAAGTTCAGAAGAGATTATTTCTGGCAGTTCAGAAAATAACTTATCTGAAGTTCAGGAAGAAACTTATAACAACTTAAGGAGATTTTCCAAGAAATTCTGGGAGTACTTAGCAGAAACTTTCCTCGTAGTTCAGGATAGGACTTATCAGAAGTTTAGAAAGTAACTATGTTCAGGAAAAAATTACCAAATGTTTCTGGAAGGTGAGGTTGGGTTCTTAAATGTGAATTTTGAAGAAAATAAGTAGTGACTACCAGAAGTTCATGAGGAATTTTGCCTGAAGTTCAGGAGGAAACATAACTCGCCTCTTTATTTCGTCTTTTCGTTGAAAGAAGTCATATTTCCTGAAAAAAAAATAACAGACTTTTATAGACATTCCCAGACATTTCAAATTTTTATCACAGACATTTGAAAAAAATATCTCAGCATACCTGGTACATTCTGAGGGCATCATCATATACAATAAGTCCTCGAATGAAAATGGATATGTGAAGATTTTTCACACTTCCAGAATCAAGAATAGACTTACCCAATGCAGAAAAGCTCATCCGGGTGCAGGGCGAAGCACTAAACAACAAAAAAAGGGGAAAACTACCGACGAACAATCTATCTGAAGAAACACAGTCACAACACACTTTGAGTGGCAATCGATTAAATTCACAACGTCTTACGCATAGCACTGGCAAATTTTATAATATAACTTTTTATTCTGGTTGAATGAATGATTTTGTTTCGTGAAAACAACGCAGCAAAATCAAAACACGTCAGATTCAAAGCACGGGTTGCTGCGATCGGATCACCTGTACAGTTCAAGTTCATTCGCTCAAAACGAATAATGTCATCGTTGATTTGGTTAAGCCAATCCGTTTGTCTCTTTA
>JASCZW010008325.1:0-52229 GCA_034211315.2 Aedes japonicus | reverse complement strand
TGTGTCGAGATGTCAATCAAGAATGAAAAAATCCGCCATTCATTTTTGATCGTCGAACTGATGAACTGCCTTTCCTTTTTGTTTCATAAACTTTGCGATATCCTTCTTGAGATAGTAAACACACTTAAGAACTTTTCCCCTGCTGAGCCAACGAACTTCAGTATAGAAATGTATTCCTCCATATTCTGCGTCTTGTAAAGAACAAATAAAGCAGCGTAGGTTGAGTAAAAACATCACAATCGAGCTCACGCTAAGTTTTAGAGACTGAGAATTCCCATTAACGGAAACATGTTTAAGCAGGCAACAATATGTGTTATCTACGATGTCATACGATTTAAATTACCAAATTTATTTTCTAAAACAAATATCACCATACTCAGACGTAGTCCATGGGCCGCAAAAAAACCTCTAACGGGCCGCATGTTGAGCATCACTGATCTAGTATAGGTATATATAAAAAATGAATTTCTGTCTGCCTGTCTGACCCTCATAGACTCGGAGACTACTGAACCAATACAAATGAAGCACACTTTACTAGAATTCGTTAACTATTCGCTGCTTGCAATGGACTACGTAAACTTTGTTGAAGTTTTTATATACAGACTTGAGCAAAGCATTTGATCGCTTTGATATACCCATGCTTCTATTTAAACTGCAAAAAATGAGTATTGAGCTAAATTTTCATAAATGGCTCGGGTCATATTTTACTGATCGACAACAAATGAGTCAGATTTCGTATCCTATTCGAGCTACTTAAGGAGTCTTTCAAGGCTCCCATCTTGATCCTCTTTTGTTGACACTATTTGTCAACGATATTTCCATCCATTTAAAAAATAAAGTAAAATTCTTATTTATGCCGACGATTTAGAAATATTTTTGAGAAATAGAAAACAATGAATATATTAGCTACATTAATTGTTATGTTATATATTCTCCGTGCGAGAGGCTATTGAAAAACTATGTCCTGGTAATTAGCCTTTTGCGGCAACGTCCGAAAACGTAAATCAATATCCTTTAGTAGAATGCGGAAAACATTAGAGTGTACAATCTCTCTAGGAAATCAGACAGGTGAAAAGTCCCGAAAAATTAAGGAATTGAATGTTATTTTAAACAAGAATCTAACATTCATTGGCCACTATAACACAATTATCAGTAAAGCAAGTAGCATACTAGGATTTATAAAACGATTAATAATAAATTGTATTAAATTGTATAAAATTGTAGAAATTGTATAAATTGTACCAAAAATGTGACAGTGTTTGGCCCTGCCCTTCGGTAGAGAAAGGGTATGGGCGCGTTCTGCCGAGTTGCTCGCGGTAGATTCCCGACCAGAAGCGTATAACAAAAAAATTACAAAAATCATAACAAACTTTGTTACGACTAACTGATTATGATATAAATTTGTTTAAAACATTTTCATCTAAATAATTGTAAAACATACTTATAACAAATTATGATATAATGCCCAGGGAGGCATAAGCTGCGTAAAGAAAGTAAATTAATTTTAACACTAGCTGATATGATTTTGCTACATCGTAACAAAACTGTTACAAAGTTTATTTTGTTTATGTTATATGTATATCATAGTTTGCTTTAATTTTGTTATCTCTAGAGGATCGTTTGTTAGAATTTCAGTTATTTTAACAACATCCGCGATCTAAATTCTAACAACCTCTGTTATGAAAAAAGCGTAACTGAATAACAAAACTTGAAATAATTTTGTTGTACCTCTTCGGTCGGGTTTCATGTGTGAATGGGTATTCAACGTTCAAAAGTGCCTGAACCAAATGAACAGCTTGTAATGATCACTTGAGAGATGTGATGGGGAATCATTGGCCTGATATTGTGAGAATATCACCATGAAAATCTCACATTCGCGGCAAGATGCCATGCTTTCATGCGGTCACTAATGCTTTCTCTCCATTCTTATGTTCTCTTCCCTATGCCATATAAGTGAGTAAAAACTTAACACACACTTGCACATCATAGAGGTATGAACTGAATAATTACCTATTATAAATTGCAAAATAATACAAATAATTGAGACTCACCACTCACTACCTTATGCTATGGATGAACTTCTATGTCATAAAAAGACCAAGGTGGAAAAACATATATAGATGCGTCCTTGTAAGACGAAATGGCATCGTACAAAACATTCTATATTAATAAAGGCAAAGGAAAAAGAAATGATTAGATATAATACCGTGCAAATATAATATCTTTTGAATTAGTAATAACATGATCCTTGCACGAACGAAAATCGACTATACGTACTACCTGTGGCGATATTACCAACTAAGAAACATTTGAATTGATCGTTTAATGGGTAATCGATGAAGAAACTGCAAGTGTTAGTATGTTTGTCTGTGTTAACATATTTTAATCTTTGTTTGACGTTAACACGCTACTGCCATATGTTCAACTTTAGCATCCATCACAGTGTGCTCAACAGATGGTACAGGTGTGTTAGTGACCATGATTTGTAGTGAAAAATGTTCGATGTGTAATGTCTGTTTGTCTGTGATATGAATGTTAATAAATTAACGGAGATGGATTAATATAAAAATATAAACATTTTCATAAAAAACTCGAGTAGTTACGGTCTTTGGCGATAATTTTGGATGCTGCTGATCGAAAATTATGCAGAAAAAATGCAAAACTATCAAATTTAAAAAGATTTTTTCCCTAAAAGGGACAAAGGGGACAAACAATTTTGCATAGATCTTGTAGATGGAAGTTTGTACTTTCAGTTCTGACGGACTCTGTGTTTGCAAATATTTGCAAATAAAAGAATAAGATATCATGCAAAAACAGTACATTTTTTTCACTTCAACCCTACAACTTTTCTAATACAATAACTAGCAACTATTTTGTATCTTTAAAAATGTGCGTCATTCTATACCTAAAAGTCATTTGTGCATAGTTTTCAGATTAAAATTGAAATAAATAAGTTACAGCAAAAAACTGTCTTTTCAAGTCCCACCTAAGGAAGAGTTAGAAAAACTGCTATAAAACGATACGTAGTATGAGATAGAATTAAATTTTCTTCACCAAAGTTTCATTTAAATTTGAATATCTACAATTCTGTTGAAGCAAACAATCCTCTAAACCATAAGAATAAAAGTTTGAAATTTTTATTATGAACATAAACAGGACCACCTAGTCACAATCCAAACCAAAAGATAGATCTTATTTTAAAAATTAAACCTCCCGAGGACACCATCTGTCTAAAGTTAATGGTTTTCGAGTTATCGATTTTTGTCGTGAAATTTGTCCATTCGGACCATAGTGCCTTGTGTTGCTACCAAAGACAGGGAAGCCACCAGGAGATCCATCGGCATATTGACCTATATATCTGTTGGATACAGCGGGTAAGCGAATCTCTCAAGCAAGCCTCCAACATACTGACAACATACACGGAAGGTTTGGGCGGTCTGTCTAATAATCTGTTTGGCTTCCGTGAGGAAGTCGAAGCGGTGAGTCACCAAGACGGCTTAGATGGCAATCCAGCGCAAGAAGGCGAGAGCAGTACGATACTGTGCAGTGATCACCACTTGACACTTGAGAAATGCGTTCAATAGTGCCAGTTGGGTGGCTATCGCCTAAGCTCGCTCCAACGCCTTCAGGGTCCCGGGTACATGTACAAGATTTTTGAGAGTTACTGCCGGAATCGTACTGGTATGCAACACAAAGGCAGGCCAGAAGCGATGTCCAGATCACCGCCAGACGACCCACAAGGTTCAATCCTGGGTCGGTGTTATGGAACGCTGAGCAACGCGATGGTTACTGCGGTTTGAGTTTCCGAGCGGGGTGAAGATAGTCGGGCTCGCGGACGACATCACCCTGGAGATATGTGGTGAATCCATCGAAGAAGTCGAGTTAATGGCCTCGCACTCCATCGGCATTGTAAAGAGATGGATGAGTTCCAGGCAATTGAAGCTAGCCCACCATAAAACTGAGGCACGGTGGTGAATAATCAAATCGGAGCAACATGCGACGATCAGTGATGGGCGTCGAACTGCACAATAGAATCGAAGAGGTTCTTGAGGTATCTTGTGGTTATGATCAACGATCAATATCACTGTCAGTCACTTCGAATACGCCTGCAAGAAAGCCTCCATGGCTAAAACAGCATTATCCCGCATGATGTCGAATAGCTCGGCAGTGTAAGGGAATAAGCGTAAACTCCTGGCCAGTGTCGCCCTGTCCATACTTAGCTACGGCGGGCCGGCATCGATAACCACCTTGAGTACCAAGAGCTACGTAAGCAAGCTAGAAGTACGCACGGGCTTATGCGCCTAAGAGTGGTTAGAAGCATACCGAATGGTATCACGCGACGTGGTCTGCGTCCCTAGCGGAGATGATGCCTACTAGAGCATGGTCATAAAAGAGGGCGTAGAGTGCTTCGAACAACGTGAAACAAGAGGTATACAGACGACCACTAGAGCCGCATCCATGGTTAAGTGGTGAAGGGAATGGAACAACCCCACCAAAGGTCGGTGGACCCAACGACTAATCCCGAAATTAACCGGGTAGTCTGTAGGCGACACGGTGAAGTGAACTTCCACTTAACACATTCCTCCGCATGCAGCGAGTGCGTGGGAGTCGAAGAAACTGCGGAACATGTGAGTGCATAACAAGCATGGGCTCCGAAGTAATACCGAAAGGTGGTTCCGGGAGGGTTTCAGGGCTTAAGGCACGGGTGGGTTTTTAGTGGGTCGAGGAGTTGGCACCCTCATCCCCACACCCTGAGTTTTTCAGGTGTCTGGTTGCAGATTTTCCGTCCCGACAAAAAAAAAACATGAAACTTTTCCTCCAAGACTAGGTAATTGGTTTCAGAAAAATATAACAGACACAATGAAAGGATGGCAAAAAACAAAATTGAATAATGTAGAACACACGAACAGAATAAGGCAAAAAAAAAAAGAACCAGACGAGGTAAGACGAAATGGCACCACCCTAGTAGCACACTTGTTGCTATTCTGTTGAAATAGCATAAATATGACTTGCTGAGTCATAATCAAGTTATTACAACTAATTCTGATCGTAGTGTACTACATGGGCATACAAAACAGTGGCCTTCAACATAATGGAGAGAAAGGAGAAGCAAACTTGGGTAATGTAACACCTTTTGAGGCAGTGTCTATAGAGGACATGATTCTTGCACGGCTGGTGAATTGCTTCAAAAGGAGTCAGTCTAACATACAAGCAACAATACTGTAACTTCTTATTTTTGGTTCGAGAAAACTGTTTCGAAAGACTCTAATAGCACATAAATGACACAAATCACGGACTTAATTACAATAGACAGAAAAAATTACGAATCGCTTTATTAAACTTGTAAACGCAACACTACAAACAAAATAACAAAAAGACAAGTGAAGAAACAGACAAAATGATTCAAAATTCTCAAATGTGGATCCTTTCGAGTCGTTTGCCACAGCGTCTTCTTGGACTACATGTTCCGTGTACGGCTGTAAGAATGGTTCGAAAGGATTTACGCAACGATATCATCTAAGGCCTGGCATAGGGGTTTCTACTCTATCCAGAGTCCCGCCAGTAAACCTTCACAAAAAATAAGCTGCTCATAAATGTACTAGAATATAAACCAAATACTGTTACAAATGCATTGCTATAGATTTAAGTGACTAAACCTATAACCATGTAAAATACATTTTCTACAATACAAGTGACTAAACCTATAACCATGTAAAATACATTGCCTCACAGAACAACTCCGAGGCTGCCGAGCGAATGAAGCATTTTTTCTTTTTTTTTACTTTAATCATGTTTTATTTCCTTTCTTTCAACAATCTCTGTTTAGTTAACATTTTAATTGATTTGCTTCCACCTACATCTTCAGTTCTCTTGAGGTTCAGGTTTGTTTTCTTCTTTGTTTCTTCGATTTGATATTAATTTTCAATGTCATACATTGGTGGTCATTTATGAAGCATTTAGCGAAAGTGTTCCCCTTATATATCATTCGCTCCTGCATATGAGACCTCCATAACTCAATGTGCATTTAGAAAATTCACTCTGAAAAACGTAATTAAAAGACACCACTATTTATTTGCGTTATTTTCAATAGTTTAATGCTAAAAGTCAATAGTTTTACATATAAGAATCAACGGATAGAAAATGTATCGACATGAATTAACGTTCAAGCCCTACACACAATTTGTGACGCTCCAACTTTTCGCACTCGCAACATGTACCCAGGTATTACGTCAACCGAGGTAGTCCTTCGTCAAGACAATTGGTCCAAACGTTGAACAAGATCATACAAGTATTGATAAAAGATAGGTTCGTGAATGTTTTGATTCAGTATTATTCAAGTAGTTTTAAAAATTAAGCTAATACATGTCATATTCTATCAGCCTGTGCGACTGTGAATAAAATGCAGTTTAAAATGAACAAATAAAAAAGAACATTCAAGCATTTTTCTTCTGAAGTTTTTCTCTGAAATGAAAAAGCAGAACCATCGAGCACAGAGCATTCAGTTCTGGCACTGAGTCATTGGTGGTTGCGAAGGTCAGTTCCCAATTACAGAATGACTTCCGTGCACCACCTTAAATCACCAATTAGTTCGTTTTTCAATTAGTTGTTTGCCTATACACTCCCTGCAAGGACATCCCCGACTCTGTTAAACACCCAATTTACCCGAAATATCCTATACACTCACAAATACATGTTCAAAATCTACATCTAATTTTCTCCTACCACTCGATTAACAGCTAATCAAAATGAGCGCCAATTTGGTTGACCTACAACACGGTTCGGGACGGCTGCGGACGAAGTGAACTTGCCCTAATGTATGTGCGTGTGTGGTATTGCATATAATTATCCTCCCTGGGGCCTCCTTTGCTACATCCGACCGTATCCTAGCGCATCGAACCAGCATGAGCATTGAGCTAACGCTTGCTTGGCTGCGACATGAATCCGGTCCGGAATTGGCAGTAAAATTAACGCACCGTTGATTGCACATCAACGAATGCAAATTTATTGGCACACCACGCACCGGTCCGTGAGAATATGAAATTGTAGGTATGTGTGCGTTAAACATAGGTGCATTGTTATGCAAATTTTTATACAGTAGCAATGCAAACAATTACTGGACGAAAATGAATAATGCATTCTGTGGTTTAGGATTTGAGTTATAATATGGTATGCGATATATGGTCGACGCCTGTATGTTGATGTGTGAGCTTCGGTTGTTTTGGTGAAGCTATTCGATGGTGGTTCCTGTACTCATAAAACCACTGAGATGTCACACATTTCTTGACAGCGCCGTAGTGTGATCAGGGACTCGGAAGGAATGGCAAACTAACCGTTAAAATATTCATATAAATCAAAATAATAACGTACTGCAACGTCTATATTGCGGTTCCTTTTCGAACGCTGCTATTCTGTTCTGAAGCTTTCAATACTGAAGGAAAGCATTTTATTCTCATTTCAAAACTTCCCAGGTCGTACGACTTGAGCCATTCGGCCCAATACGGGAAACATAATTTTTATAACCTGCCGACAAGCATGACGATGCAGTGCACACGGGGTTTGTAATGTGATTAACTCTTAAAAGCATTTCATCATTCTTTATTAGAAGGCACTCTGAAGATGATGGTGATGATGATGACGACGACGACGACGACGACAACGGTTCCGTGCCAGTTGTCGGCTGTTGATGGATCGTATATGCATCTGCTTCAATATAGTTACTCTTCTTCCAAGGAAGAGTAGAGCTTTTGATCTAATTTCCGCCCATCTAAACATAACCCGCACTTCACCTCACTCTAACGAACGGAAACATTTTTCTAAAAATATGTTCCTTATATATTTCTTAACCAACTCAATCGTTTCTTTTGATAAGACGTACCAATCGATGTCACAATTTCAATCATTTATGATTATTTGATTCAACGAAGCAATCAATGCACGATTCACTAGGAGCTCTCCATCGTTTTAAATTATTTGGAGCTCTTGTTATTGTGACAGGACAAGATGAATTTCCCCATATAGTATGTTGCTTATACCAAGTTAAGCAGTTATTCAGCCCGTACGAGGAAAGGCACCTGATCGCCGGAAACCCCATAGTTGATGTGGTTAGAAACTTTGTTCCGAACCAACAATAAACGGGGAACATGTTACCATGCAAACGCAGCAGCACGAGGCCATCCTGGAATGTAGGAAAAGGAAAAGTTGGAATCAAATTTACCCACTTTATTGCCAGATATTCCTGCAGGTCAGTTTGTCAGATTTCCATAATATAATCCTTGAATATGGCTTTTGTCGGTCTCTCGGCAGAAATTAGGTGAAAAGTTTCGTGGCTTGTTCGAAGAGGCAACATTCACACATTGCAGACAGAGGGTACGGAAATTTTCCGAGCTCAATGTTTAGCAGCAAGCTATGGGCTTGGACATGGGTCTTACATCGCAAATTGGAATGTAATGATGATAATTGAGGGTGGGTTTGATTAAAATACTCAACATGATGAATTTTCTTCACCAGTGTGTAAAAGTCTTTCTACAAACAGGTTTTGATGCCAGGAATTAGCCTATCAATATGAATCTGAAGGAATAATATCAGTTCTATTGCGGAATTAGATTGGCTTACGAAAATTTGCTTCCTTATCTCAGTCGATAAAGGCTTAAATGTAAGGCTTTAGAGCAGTGGTGCTCAGGTAGATGCTTGCAGCGGGCCAATATGAAATTTTGCGCCAATGCCACGGGCCGCAATGAGTTATTTTTAATGGCTTAAAATAATTAATAAAAAACATCTTATTTTGAGGACACGTTACTAGTTGTAAAGCAATGCTCTTTCTTCAAAAAAAAAAAAAAATACAAACAACAAAACGTAGATTTATATCACATTCAATTTATTTGAAAATCAATAAAAAAAACTTTTCGCATTTTAATACATAATTCACTTACACTTTTCTTGAGCAAGCTTATCGAGAACAGCCTTCATGCTAGAGGTCGAAATACGCAATGAATTGTTCAAATGTTCATCACTTATCTTATTTCTTGCTTTTGACTTTACTTGCTTCATCACGGAAAACAGTTGTTCACAAATGTATGTGGATCCAAACAAAGAAGCTACGAAAAGAGCATGATTTCGCAGCTCTGGGAAGCGCTCTTCCGGAACAAATTTGGCATAGAACTCCAAAAAATCATGTCGATCAAATTTTTCTCGCAGTTCCGTGTCGCACTGTCACTCAATTAGTTCCATTTGGATATTATCTGGGGCTTGTTCAGCATCAACACTGAATGGAGCAGAAAAAAGTTTTAGAATTTTGTCATGCGCTTTGAAATCTCCAAATCTACGAGAAAAATTATTTTTTATTGTTTGGAGTGCGTCAACGTATTTTTTAGTCAACGTCACATTGCATTTTCCGAGAGTAGGGAAATGGGCAAAATTTAGAATTTTCATCTGTTTCTCCCACAGCACTGAGTTTGTTTTCAAATGTACTGATTTGATTAAACATGCTGTGCACCAATTTGCCTTTACCCTGGAGACTTAAATTCAAATCGTTCAGGTAGCGTTGTAATGTCAGTCAGGAAAGCCAGATCTGTCACCCACTCCCGCATTATCGAAAAAACTTCACTGATTTACCTTTGCTCTCCATGAATTCGACGATATCTTTCCGAAGATCAAATACGCGTTGCAGCACCTTTCCCTTGCTCAGCCAACGTACCTCAGTATAATATGGTACGTCACCATATTCTGCATCCGTGTCTACTAGAAGAGCCTGAAATTCTCGATGGTTCAATGCGTGCGATCGGATGAAATTAACTATTTTGAAGACATCTTTCATGGCATCTTTGAATCCCACGCTTTTGGCGCAAAGGTTCTCCTGGTGCACGATGCAATGGTACTGGGAGACTTGCTCTGACACTCCTGGTAATTTTCGAAGATGGGCAATTGCACCCTCATGTTTTCCTATGAATAAACATTTTTTTGCAGTAATAAAATGATTAAGCACAGAAAACAGACAAACAAGCTCAAACATAATTCATAAATAAATAAATAAATTTAAACATGCATGAATGTATGAAGAAAAATACCTAAAATTTAACACCATCCCTGGTACTGATGATGATGATGGTCCCGCCACTTACCCCTACAAAGGTTTGAGCTAGACGATTTATCTATTAGATAATTTATTTAAAGCAATTCAACCAGTTATGCAAAGAAAAGGAACTGATTTCATCTACAGATGTAAACTTCTTCCAAAACTGTTCATTTGCTTTACAGCGATATAATTGTGAAAAGCTATTGATGTCAACCACAAATGTTCGCAAGTATTCCCAGCGATCGGGAAATCCAATTACAATTCAAATCACAGAATCCCGTTTAAGGACATTATCAAAAGACAAGCCAATATCCGATCCTACCCGCTACAGAGCCAATGCAGTTCCAACACTAATGGAGCCACCAGCTTAGTTTTGGGTTCCTGGACCGGCCCTTGTCAAACTTTTACGTTCAACCACAACAGAATTGGCAAGGAATTCCCCGACAATCAGCCAGACAACCCACTACTATTTCATGGTATCTGCTCAAGCATAAGAGGCCATTTTTTTTTTCATGAATTCAAAAAGAAGTCCTTTATACCTGTATACCGCGCGCGAGGCTCAAACAATTGTAGACTACTTTCTTTATTTTTTTTAACTACAACAACATGAAACAAATTTCCATCATCATCACCGTGACGAACAAAATAGTTTGTAGTGTTGATAAAAGTGAGAAAAAAAGTATGTAAAAAGAAAATAGCCAACTCATTATAATCCGTTTGTAAAAAACTTCGTCAAAAATACAATCTTCATTTTAAAAAAACAAAAAAAATGTAACATAACCGTACAAGAAATAGTCCATACAAAATAATCCGTTTTATATCAGTAAAACATCGTCAGTTACAATCTTCATAAATGATTTAAAAATTTGCTTACTGTTTAGCAAACAGTTTTAACGTGTGAAATACATAGTCTTTTAAATTCTGAAAGTGTTGGCGCACGTTTAATGTGTCTTGGCATCGAATTGAAAACATTTATTCCTGTAAAATATAATGAGTTTTGTGAAGCACGTGTCAAAAAATTCGGTGTTCTTATTTCATACGCGTTTCTAGTGTTGTATCTATGAATATCACTTCCTCTTTCAATTCGATCACACAAATATCGAGGCAGCAAACCATTAACTACTTTATAAATGAACACCATAGTCAAATATACAATTCTCTGCTTCACCGATAACCATTGCAACGCGTCTAACATTAAAGTCGAGGAAGTGAATCTGTTACATCTCAAAATCAAACGCATTATTTAATTCTGCAAACGCTGTAGCCTCAGTATTTGTGTTTGATTGGCCAAAAATAAAATGGAAGGGCAAAAGTCCAAATGAGGAGAGATGATTGATTTGTATAGCTGTATTTTACTGCAAGTAGTTAAATCGTTTTTCAATCGGCATAGAATTCCATACTTTTTGGCAATTTTCTTGATGACATTGTCAATGTGAGCGTTGAACTTTAGCTTGTCATCAATAATCACGCCAAGATATTTAATCTCCCGAACGCGATCAATTGCCTCATCATCAATCGTAACTGAGACATTCTCATTTACTCGATTCTGTGAAATTACCATAAATTTAGTTTTACTTATATTCAATTTCAATTGCTTACATTTCAACCATCTACTTAGAAAACGCAAATCTTCGTTCAAATGGGTAACGGCTTCATTTAAATCTTTAGCTGCAATGAACAACACAGTGTCATCTGCAAACAGATTAATGTCACAAAATCGTAAAACACGTCGCATGTCATTAATATACATAATAAACAAAAGGGGCCCTAATACACTTCCCTGGAGCACTCCAAGGTTATTCCCCACGGGATTAGAAACAGAATCATTAAAAACAGTCCGTTGAGTTCTGTCAGACAAATATCTCTCAAACCATCTGTATGCAGTACTCGAAATTCCAAAGCGCTTTATTGTTTTCAACAACAAGGGCCTAGAAATTGTTTCAAAAGCGCGTTTCAGATCCAAAAAACAGCAACAATCGTATCTCTACTTCTAAGTTATTTTTCCATTTAGCTAATACTAAATTCAACGCGGTTTCACAAGAATGGCCTTCCCGGTAGCCAGATTGTTCCGGTATCAACAAAGAATTACTATTTAAATATTCCAGCAACTGGCCTTTCACAACAAGTTCTAAAATTTTCTCTAATGTGTGCAGCATGTTGATAGGACGAAACTCTTCGGCTTTAATCGTTCCAGCAACCTTTTGAATCGGAACAACCAACGATTCTTTCCACACTTCAGGCACGTGCCCAGTTTGCAATGATTCATTAATAAGGTCCAGTAAAGTGTGACCAATGACATGAAAGCAATCTTGAATAACTCTAGCATTAACATCATCTACTCCAGCCGATTTTCCTAATGAAAAGCAAATATTTCTAAGTTCATCTATTGTGATCGGGTGAAAACCTTCAAATCTGCAATTACTATTAACTGGCTGCTTTATTTCATCAGGTTCATCAACCAATTCAATAGATTGATTGATCAATGAAACACTATTGACGAAATAATCATTAAACTTAGACGCAATTGCTTGTTCAGACTGTTCTATTGTGCCGTCAAAAGTTATGGATCGTGGTTTGCAATTGCTAGGTTTTAATTAAGATTTCAAAATTTTCCATAACTCTTTGCTATTGTTTTGATGCTGATCAATTTTCCTCTGTATATATTCACAACGAGTTTTTTTTAATGCATTGTGAATATTTATTCCGCCCGATTGTGTTCTTATTCCAATGATTCTCACTATTAGATTTACAAAATTTTATGTACCATTTGTCCCTTTTGCGTTTAAGACGCAAAAGATCTAAATTGTACCAGCTGTTCGAGTTCTTCAAAGAAACAAATTTTTGTTCAACTAGTTGATTTGTACACGTTTTCAAAGTGTTTGTAAGAACAGCTGCAGATTCATCTAAATTATCGGTCGCGATTGGAAAATCCACGCTTCTTTCAACAAGGTTAGAAACAGCCTGTTTTGAATATTTCCTCCAGCACTTCAATTTTACAAAAACTCCGCTATTATTTAAGTTATTCTCAATTACGTTAATCACTACTGTCTCATGATCGGTTATTTTCAAATCAGTGTCGACAACTGAACAAACAGAATCAAGATTAGAATAAACATGATCAATTAAAGTTCTACTGTGCCTGGAAATTCGCGTATATTCATCAACAGTTTGTCTTAAATTGAAAAAATTAGCCAAATGCTTCAAATGGTTTGAACTATTATTATCACGCCAATTGATATTAAAATCACCAGTCAATACATTTAATTTACTCGAATCAAGAAATACCTCAAGCCAGTCCTCTAAAATTTCAATGAAACGCTGGTCACTGGAACTGGGTGAATGATACAAAACACCATAATTACCCATTATCATGCCACGTACAACTGTTATGCCCAAGAACCAGTTACCATCAACCATTTCGTTGTGGCGAAGATTGAATTGAACTGATTCTTTGACATAAATAGCAACACCGCCAGTATGTTCTAGAATGTGATAAACAAGCAGCAACATTATATCCCGGAATGCAATACTGATCACAGGCTTCAATTTCAACAATGTGAGTTTCTGCTAATAAAACCAAAAAGTGGACGTTTTTCTTCAACAATCTGACGTAATGCTACGTAGTTTGTTGACAACCCCGCAATATTAAAATACAAAAAATCAAATTGATTACCATTCTTCCTGGAACGTGGTTGCTATTTATTGAAACGCAAGCTGATTTTCTTTTGATCAAAAATTCTCTTATATACCAAACATTGAGAGCTAAATGCGGCATGGTTGACGTCCAAGTTCATTTTACGTTCTTTATTCATTTTCAAACAATTAACGCATTTCAAAACAGTTGACGTGCACTCCGATGTCTTGTGTTTTTGGCTACACTCTAGAGCACGTATCACAGTTTTTGGCAATCCATGCTCTTGTGTCCGAATTCTCCACATTTGAAGCATCTAAGCACATTAATATCAGGATACACAAAGCACCGATCAAAATCTATATTTACCTCCTTTGCCTGTATCATACTATTGTAAGTACCCAAATCGACTTCAATTACCGCACTAAACTTGCTGTATATGAACCGTGGATTTTCGTACATTCTTACTACTTTTACATCTTTTATTTCGATGCCTTCATTTTGACTTTTCAAATAGTCAATGAAAACATCGGAGGATAATTGACGGCTCATGCCCACTACTTTCAATCTTGGCACCGACGTGGGAACAACAGCACTATAATTTTCACCCAGATTGCTTTCAAGACCATTTTTCACATTCGATACATTAGCACCGATGTCACATTCAACAATAATGGCACCATCTTTTCCATTCCTAAAATTGCTAATCTTGTGTGTTTTTGGATCTAAATTTGTTTTCAAAAAATTACGAGTTTCATCGCAAGCTTGTTTGGACTCTTTTGGTTTGATCACAATAACCGGACGAGCCTTACGATTGCTTGGTTTACTACTGTTCAATTTACTATTACTATTTTGTTTACTTTTTTATTGACATTTTCCTTACTGCGTTTGACGACATCCGCAAAAGTTGCGTTGTCTTGAAATACATCATCGTTATCACTAATTTGTATCCTACGTTTTTTGCCAATTTGCATCGAATCGGATTCAGAGTGAACCGTCGCAGACCGCGCGCGGGCATCATTCATCAAAGCTAAATTTTTCTGCGCATTAATTTCAAAAAGTGAACTTGTCATTGCATTGAATTTCTCACATATTAATTTTTCAAGAGATCCACATATATTTTGTCTCAATTGTTCCATCCCGTTTTTCAACGCGTCGTCTATTTGGGCAGAAATTTGATCTCGCATGCCAGTGATCGAGTTCGAGAGTGTTTTCATCCCTTCCTCTATCCTCTTGGCGTCCGAGATCGCATCTTCCTGCCCACCACAAAACGGGTCTGATAGACAATCCATACATTTGAAACCAAGATTTGCGTTCTCGGTCACAAGTTTCGCCGTACCCTTTGTAAGTGGTGTGCACTTGTAATGAAATACACGCGCACACTTTCCTACACAGGTCAACGGGAGATCAGCCGCAACCATTCCCTCATTACATGACGAACAACAAGCCATTGTCAAGCAATACACATTATCCGCCGTCGACGCTACCAAACAGCCAAACAGCCAACGACCTTACCGAAAGAAAAAAACAAGGCAAAAAAAATCACAGAGATGGTCTCCCGGCGCGCCGGGTGAACGACCAAGCTAATTAAAAATTTATGGAGAAAAAGCTGCTATAGCAACTGTCCTTTTACTTAGCCTGATTATGGAAACACTATGAATGCGCGTAAGAATATTTCTTTCGCGAATCACGACACTTTTCACACGTTATATTATTATTTTTTATGCGCGAACCAAACACAAAACTACTCTGTTCGCCATTACAACACAATGTAATGGTACTAAATTTTCCAAGGCCGTAAATCTGATAAAGCTCAATATTTTGCATCAATTTGTATGCAACCCTTCAAGTTAGAAGTAAATAAACTTACGGCCTGATGCCAGCGCCAAATACATTAAATGTTCATAATAAATGTGATAATGCCAGTACTGTCAAAAGGCGACGTTCTAAATAGCACAACATTTTAGGCAAGAATTTTAAGGAGCTTGCACGTCTTTACACTGCGGTATAAGTTTGAATAATTTAAATAAGATGGAAAACAAAATACATACCACACATAGCGGGAGCTCCATCGGTAACAACTCCGGACATTTTCTTCAGCGGTAGATCAAACTTTTCTAGAACAGCTCACAGAGCATTAAAGATATCAATGCCCTTCGTCGTTCCTTTCATGGGGAAAAGGCTTGCCAATTCCACAGTCACCTCAAATTTCTTAGATATGCCGCGAATAAAAACTGCCAATTGAGCTGTGTCAGATATATCCGTGCTCTCATCCAGCGCCACTGAATAAAATTCAAAACTCGCTTGCGCAAAGATGCGATTTTTTTCGGGACAAATCATTTGAACCACAGCTTCCATACATTCCTTAACAAACTCGCCATCAGAAAATGGCTTCGAATGGGAAGCGAGTTTTTCTGCGATAATGAAACTTGCCTTTGTGCACAACTCGTTTTCTTGCTTTCTTCTCACAAAAAAGTTTTGCTGGCTACTCAAATTTCCCCTGAACTCAGCACATTTTTCAGCCCGCGCCACACCGACATATTTATCCATTTTTGACGCATGTTTCGACTCGTAGTGACGCTTCACATTAAATTCCTTCATAACTGCAACAGCTTCGTTGCAAATCATACACACCGGTTTTTGATTAATGCACGTAAAGAAAGACATTTCAGACCACTTCTCCTGGAAAACACGTCCTTCATCAGCCACTTTCCGTTTTTTGCTAGTGCTGGCTTTCATTTTCACTGAATAATTGCTCGAAACTTCTCAGAACTACGCACGCGACTACAGAACGGAACCAATTGACAACAGACACTGAATGGTGAAAGTGAATGAACCTGTGGTTGCGGGAGCGAAAATGTGACTGCATTCTCTCTTTCTTTCTATCCCGCCTTTTTGGTCATTTATCATCTGTGTAACAAGCACGGTAAAAATTGTTCACATAAAACTATGAAAATCACAATTATTGCACAGTAAAAAAAATGCAACTCAAATCGAACAGCAAATAGCTACATATTCAATGAAGTTCTCATATTTCTCAAATGCTATCGCGGGCCGCATGATGAGCACCACTGCTTTAGAGCATTACTTTACTGGTGGTGGCTGGGTTCAATTTGCTTTGATTTTATTTGACTTCCTTCGCTTTTTGATATAGTTGTTCCTGTCATTCGATCAAACTAACGCAAAACTAGTACAGTAAGTTGAAAACAGGTTATAAACGTATTGCTACGAGCAATAAAGGAGATTGGGCAAAAGTGGGCCTGGAATGTACAGCAATGAATGATATCTCATTTGAAAGGTCTCATTGAGACAAGAAAAAAATAGTATGGGGCCAAAATTATTTACCGTGGGGGAAAAAAGTTATTGCGTATATTAAATACGAATTTAAGGTGTTTTTTGTTGTATTTACTCGTAACGTACTTAACGAATCGACATTCGGAAATGGGTTGCGCATGTATGTGTATGTGTGTATGTATGTATGTGTGTATGTGTGTGTATGTATGTATGTGTGTATGTGTGTGTGTGTTTGTGCGACTTGTTTACTTCTGTTATTATGTTATCATACGTTCAACCAACTGTTTCGTACTGAAGCTAGACACCAACCTGTTTGCACCTCTATCCTCAGTAGTACAGGAATAATGTGTATGTATAACATAACTAATATATAACCCTCTGTGTATTTTATTGAATAAATCAGAAAAAAAAAATAACACAGAGTGCGTGTGTCTTGTGATTTACACGTACTTTGCAGTTCCTTTCTACTCTCTTATTTGTAGATTATCATTATCTGCGTAAACTGATTCCATAACAATTCAGATACTCCTTATACGAAGTAATTCGCGTTATGTATTCTGTCTAAACAAAGCTCCATAGGATTGATTGTTAACTTCATTTTGTTTGCCGGAATTCGTTAGTCTCATCATTATACCTATATTTTGTGCCGTAGTTTGTCAGTTTTTCATGTAAGTAAAAATAGTCTATCTAAAGTATCTACGAAATATTTTTTTATGTCAGTCTATTCGTTGCTCTTGCAATACAGAAAACATGTTCTGCCTATTATCTAACTGTTCCGTACTCCGAAAGAGAAGGCATATGATAACTAAAGATTTCTCCGAATTACACCCTCGTGTTACCGATTTCATCAGCAGAAGATTCGTTTTTATATTGAAAATGGCTCGCACTAATGGAAGTGACTCTACATTTGATTTGAACAGAGAGTCATTTGACCACGACGTGACTTTTCTCACTTCACCAAGTGACAAAAGACACTTCGACTATAGGAGAATAACCCCATATGTTGCATTGTTGAACCTTTTATTCATAGATTGTTTTTAACAACGAGGAATATCTATGTCATGCTTGCTGGATGAGAGCCAACCGAAATACTCATGCTGAAAATGTACATGGTGGCAACTAGAGATTCTTAAAAAATGTTTGGAATAAAAAATTCAATTTATTGACCAACGCAACGACGAGATCTGATGCATGTTATTCATTCAATATCAACATCATCAATCCCGTAGCGAACCAGCCTAAGATTTGAAGGCTCCTATATATATATTGATATTAACAAAAAAAAAAACTTAAGAAAGCAGAGTTTCATTTTCTTTCTACTTCTAAGGCGATTTTACATAGTTGTTTGAAGAATATGTAATAGACGTTCATTAAACTGGATGGACGTAAGTTAGGAATCCAGAAAGGAAAGTCAACCGCAATTGCATTCTGGGCTGTATCAACACACACATACACTCACACACTCACACACTCACACACACACACACACACACACACACACACACACACACACACACACACACACACACACACACACACACGCGCGCGCGCGCAGCCCGTTTTTGAATGTCGTTTCGTTAAGTATGTAACGGTTGGAAACAACAAAAAAACACCTTATATCCGTATCTTATACATGGAATAACTTTTTTCCCCCACGCCAGATTATTTTGGCCCCATACAAACTTTTTTTTGTCTCAATGAGACCTTTCAAATGAGATATCATTCATTGATGTACATTCCAGGCCCACTCTCCATATATTTTTGCCCAATCTCCTTTGAGCCGCGAACGAAAAAAGAAAGAAACAATTTCAAGCCATCGAAATGGAGTATAAAAAAAACACGTTCTTGGGAACATATATTAAAAAAAACCATAGTTTCGATGTAGGGTAAGGGGATCCCAAGTAACATTGTCAAAACCATCCAGCTCTAATAAGTTTTACTAATGTTTTATGCAAGCCACTAGAAAGCAATTTGGTTTTATTATGGCAGTAAGAGGTGCCAATAGGTTTTAAATTTTATTCAGGTTTATGAGAGCCTACACCAGACAGTAATTCTGGCATCCTCTTAGATAACCTTATTGAATTCCATAAATTTTCAGGAAATTCATGATTAATTTATCGAATATATTTGTTTCAATTTTGTTTTGGTTGGTATAAGCTCGTGACAATATTTATCATAAAATTAAATGCGCATATGATTTTGAGCATTATACCAACAATCAATATGCAACTAGCGATTTGAGAATGGTTTACTGTTGTAGAACCCCTTGGTCCGAAGTACACTTTGAAGCCAGCACCTTGTTATACATATTTGCGCCTTTGTTTTGATTTGCTGTGTTATTTTGACAAAATATTTGAGAGTATGTTCGTGTGAGTTCATTATTAGGGGCGCATAATTGAGCTTGGGACCGATGTGCTAGTACTGACTGAGCCAAGAAAAAAAAATTGTATTGGACCTACTGGTCTTAGAGTTAGTCTATGTTTATACGCTATGAAAAACACAATTTGTTTGGGATATTTTGCTATCAAACAAAGTTTCCTGCAACACTTTGACTTTTTTCTTAGATATTATCTACTGATAAATGAACCAGAAGAGCAGAGAATCGGACAGAGCCGAACAACAAAAACCAACCACGCTATCACCGAGAAGTTCGACAGCTGTGGCCATTTGGCCCTATCCTGGTTTTGATGGCAGCCAATCGGTTTTATGAAGGTTCTCAAGTGGTCACAACATCTCTCGCTAGAACATTTTCAAAATCTTTATGCTATTGTGATGGTTTTATTAATTTGTAATAAGCGCGCTAACGGCAGCTTCGTGTGGACTGACGATGTTATGTCCGAGATTGTGGGAACTGACGAAGTGTTGACTTATCTCAGCAGCCTTTTCTGCAGGGGTTATCAAGTGATGCTTGGAGCCATTGCTGTCTAGTGGGATCAACGGTGGAATGGGTCTTGGCTTAGTTTTAAAATTTTTTGTCAACTTCTAAAACGGCTTTGCACACATTCTGGTGATCCGATGCCGATTGGCCGAGGACCCAATTTCTGCCACCACCAGTGGTCCGTGTTGAGCTTCTGGTGTGCTACCGGCTGGGCGATGTTGTTCACCATGTTGGTGTGGAAGATGTCGATTGTCGAATGGGTTCCGGATCTGCCCAGTATGGTGTAATGGTCCTCTTCCAGGTCTTCCTGCAGAATTATTACGTTCCGGTTGCGGTTGTTTTGTTCCAGAACTGAATCAGCACAGATAGCTGGTATTTATAGCTAACGACCTCCCATGTCAATGCGTTCCGTTGGTTTTGTTTATTCTTACGAAGTTAGCAGATTTTTGCATTGCTTACTACAAGTTTTATTTAGCGTCACGCTAAGTTGATTTTACTCAAATCGAATAATCATACCCAAATCGAAAGGAAAATCAGTACACATTCCCTCCACACATACACTGTATACTATAACGGGTGGCAATTAAAATTTCGGAATTTTTTCGAGGCCTCTATGCTCAACAACAAACGCGCTCAGAGAGAAATAAGAGTGTATGCGTTAGCTCTTTCTATCCTCTTCTGCTAGTATTTTCTGTTTTGTTTATGCCTTGCTCAGTTTTGCTCAAAATGCCGTCGAAACAAGAAGTATTTCGCGAGCGTTGTAGCTAGTTCTACGAACTGCACAGAAATCTCGGCAAAACGTATACGGTACAACATTTTAAAAGCGAAAATGTTGCGACTTCGACTGTTTACCATATCCTAAGATCCCCAACAACTGCTCGCAAGCAAGGTAGTGGAAGACCAGCCAAAATTATGGACGCAAAAGGACTTCGTTCTCTTTCTCGTGCCTTCAACAACAAGGATTCACTGAGCCAGCGGGATGCCGCAAAAAAGTTCAACTGTTCTCACCAGTACATCTGCAAAACATTGAAAAGAGTCGGAATAAAGCGCCGAAAGAAGACACGAGCCTCGGAATATACTGATGCACAGATTACAACGCTGAAATCCCAATGCCGTTGGTTGATTAAAAATTATTCCGGAAAAAGTTTTGTTTTGGACGACGAAAGCTACTTCCTCTTTCGAAGACGCAGATTCCCGGAAACGATCGATACTATTCAACGGATAGTTCTACTACACCTCCGAACATAAAATATAAGTTTAAACATAAGTTTGAACAGAAAGTGATGCTGTACATTGCCATTTCGAGAAAGGCATTTCTAAGCCATGGTTCAAGTCCCTCTGGTTTGGCAATCAATCAAGATGTGTACCAGAACGAATGTTTGAAGAAAATTTTGATCCCGTTTCTACAAAAACATCATGCTGATGGACAATACGTGTTTTGGCCGGATAAAGCGTCATCGCATTACGCCATAAAAACACAATCGTTCCTGAATACCCATTCGATCCCATTTGTACGCAAAAACCACAACCCGACAAATCTGCCTCAGTGTCGCCCAATCGAAGATTTCTTCGGGGTTTTGAGTTCCTTGGTGTACAAAAATAACTGGAGAGCCACGAATTGCAAACAGTTGATTGGTAGAATCAAGAGATGCATTTGCAAAGTTGACATGGAGGCCGTACAACGCTCCTGTTCCGACATCAAACGAAAGCTTCGCCGAACATCCGATTACGGACCGTTTTCAAATGTTCACTAATTTTTTTTCAACAATGGACAATTTATCTTTTATTTGAATATTTATTTCTTCAACTATGTTTGTCTTTTTTTGACAGCTTGAGAAATAAATTCCAAAATTTTAGTTGCCACCCGTTAGCTGACAGGACTACAGCTGAAGGAGGTACTTGTTGTCAGCAATTGCCACTCAAACAACTTAGCAACAGTACAGTGATTTTCAATTAACGGAAATAATGAAGTTGGATGTCCTGAAGCAATAGTCTTCTATAACAGGTACATGGGAATTCATCTTCTCTGATAGTCTCAGTTCTATTGAGGCCCTGCAGTCGATGAAAACAGTGAGGCACTCATCTTACTTCCTTGCACAAATAAGAGAGGAGATGTGTTCGTTGATCGAAAGATCATTTAAAATTACCTTTGCATGGGTCCCCTCACATTGCTCAATCCCAGGCAAAGAGAAGGTGGACTCTCTAGCAAAGGTGGGCGCACAAGAAGGCGAGATTTTTGAAAGAAGAATTTTACATCATGAATTTTTCCCAAGTACGTCAAAGTTCTCTTTAAAGTTGGCAAAACGATTGGACAAGTAGTTCTCTTGGGTGGTTGTTACATTCCATCATTCCAAATGTTTCGTCGAGATCGTGGTTCAAAGGTCTGGATGTAAGTCGTGGTTTCATTCGTGTGATGTCAAGACTTATGTCCAACCACTACTCGCAAGACGCACATCTCTACAGAATTAACCTCGTCGATAGCAATTTATGTAGGTGCGGAACCGGTTTTGATGACATCGCTCACGCAGTTTGGCATTGCCCGGATAATGATGCCTCCAGAGCACAACTATTGGATACCCTAGTGGCCCGAGGTAGACAACCCTTCCGCGAGATAAGAGATATTTTGGGAATGCGTGATCTTCCCTACATGCAAGCGATTTGCGAATTCCTTTGTTGGTCTGATCTAAGAGTGTAACGTCATCACCCTCCTTCCTTCCAATCTAGTAAATTCTCTACCATTGTGTCCCAGTTATACTATCCTTTTGTTTCCGTGCTACTTGTACCTGCCCAGCAAACTGTGGTCACCCATCTGCGGCTTGGTTTCTGAAAGGGACTACAGGGATCGAGGATTTGGTAGATGTCGCAACCAAAAAAAGTTTTCTTAATGGCTTAAATAAGTTACCTACCTAACCCTTTCCAAACGAAAATGTGACCCATTAACCTCGAGCTAACCACGAGTAATTGACATCCCTCTTTTACTAATAACAGATAGTAAAATTTTTTGTAAAACAATATTGAATATCGGCTCCGCAAAGTGTTACACACGCCTGAGCCTAACAAATAAACGAGCTGATTAAAAAAAAAGAAGGTACATGGGAAGAGTTAAGCACGCCGGCCAAATTGTCAGCTCCTCCGAGGCAATATTACTTGAAGCTGATAAGAAAACTTCAAGAGGATTCAGGTCAATTTTGTGGCATGGATAAAGAAGACTGGAAACACTTTATATGCCACTATCCGGCAATCTACAAAAAAGATTAAAGTTGTCCAGAAAAGGGCTACGAAAACCCTTTGAGATCTGGACAACATACCCCCGTACGGTAGTGCACTTTATTCGGTGTGTTATACCGTTCTGGGACAACACCTTTAGTCATACATTGGCGATCACTTCTAGCAAAAAGGATGCGTCATGCCTACAATATCTCAATAAAAAACGGGGATGTATCACAGCGCAAAAATCCGAGTAAATAGCATCTACTTGATTACCGTTTCCAAGTTGCTTAAACAAAAAAGAGGTGAAGAACGTCAAATTAGTGAATGTCGAAAGTTTGCTAATAAATTCATGCTGATCCGGCAAAATATAGTGCGCGTAGTTCTGCACCAGCTTCCGAAGAATTATCATCTCAAACAACTAGGAAGTGCACTAAATTCACCTATGCCCCGGTAGTTTGAGATCATTCTCTTGCAATCTTTCTTAAACACTAAGATAACATATGACTGTTTCCAAAAGTTCGGGAATATGCCAGTGGGGAAATAAAGATTGAACACCTTTGCTAACGGAAACGCAAGTAAATCCACGCACCGTTTTAGTACAAGCGATGGTATGCCGTCCGGACCACATCCTGTTGAGGACTTCTATTCCTTGTAAGCTTCAATAACCATGTCATTGGTGATGGCGCAATGCATTCCGGAGGCAGAAAGACGGGGCATCGCGATGTCCTGCGGGTCGAGCAGCTCGTCGGAGAAATCGTTGCTTAATTGGGAACGCCAAATATCGGCAATACCAGCGATGCAATCAGCTCCATCCGTCATCGTGGAGGGCGAACTGACTTCTTTCAGCTTCATTGACGTGACACCAAAAGCTTTTGGGGTTGGACTTAAGGCTTTTTTGTAGACGGTCCTTATAAGCGATATAGAGATAATCGTTTAATTGCTTGTACTCAGCATTCGCTTCCACGCAACACGATTTTGTAGAATCCGTGCGATATTAGCTGTGTCGTCTCAGGGCTGCCTGCTTCACTCTTTTGAGGCGCTTGAGAGCGGAGTTTGGCCAAGCTGGTTTAGTAAATTGAAGTTTCATTCTCACTGGAACAAACTGATCAATGGCATACAGCAGTTCACCAGACATTGTCGATGCAGCAAGGTTGACGTCAGAATCGTCGCGGTGATCGATAATCCTGGTCAGTCGCACAGATGGATCGGCAAAAGGCTTGGAATCCACCATTCTACCGTGTTCCGCGTTGTGAAGATGTTCCAGAAGATGAAGACCATCGAGCGGCGCGCTGGAAGCGGCCGCAAACCGGCCGCCCAGAGAAGGTGCGGAATACCCAGAGAAGGCGCGGAAGATAAGGCAGTACTTTAAGAATAACCCGAACCTTTCCACCCGAGACGTGGCCAAAAAGGTCAATTCGTTGAAGTAGTTTGTCCAGCAGACCATGAAGCGGGCTGGGCTACGTGTTTTTAAGGTCAGGAAGGCGCCAAACCGGACTGACAAGCAAAACACGGTGGCCAAATTGCATGCGCGGAAGCTGTACCGTGAGTGGCTGGTCAAGGCAGGCTGTCTCGTCATGGACGACGAGACATATATCAAAACGAACACCAAACAAAGCCCCGGCCTCGAGGTTTTTGGCGTTATGTCCCGCATGGAGGTTCCAGAAAATTTCCGGAAGAGAGAGATGGACAAATTCGCGAAGAAGCACCTGTTGTGGCAAGCGATCTGTCAGTGCGGACGGTACAGCAAACCGTTCGTTACAACCGGCACCATAAACGGGCAGATTTATCGAGAGAAATGCTTGCTGCCCTTCTTCCGCTCTCACCGTGGTCCCACGCTGTTCTGGCCGGATCTCGCTTCGTGCCATTACGCCATGCCTGTAATGGATCGGTACGAAGCGAAGCGCGTTAATGTGGTCCCGAAGGAGGCGAACCCGCCAAATACACCAGAACTTCGTCCGGTCGAAAAGTTTTGGGCGACAATGAAGAAGAAGTTGAAGAAAAGCGGAAAAACATTCAAAACTGATGAAGCTTTGAAGAAAAACTGGGAGAAATTGTGTATGGAAGATGGACAAAGCCATGCCCAAGATCTCATGAGCAGTGTTAAGAGAATCCCTGGAATCTTGAGAACCATCCGATTTAAAATGAATTTTTGGTGATCATTTGTGTGTGTCTCATTTTTTCTGAGTCCAGTCTTTAACAGCACGTTATTTTTATTCCAAATTTAATCTGTCCAGATTTTGTCGCGAGCAACAGATGGAAATGATTGTTCAAGACTGAAAAGAGCGAACATGAATATTAATTGGCAACATTGACCAATACACAGAGTTCCCTCTCGAAGATCATGGTTTTCACCTTGTCGTTGGTGAGAGGGCTAATCTCATTCAAACAGCCGCATGGGTGACCAAGATCATGCTCAGTAGTGCTAGTATCCTAATCTACTTTCATTATATTGCCACGTCGTTGTACGTTTATTTGAAGGCACTGAAAGAGGGTGATATTGGTGGGTTTAGCCGCCATTCACTGTTAGACGAAGCTAGTAACAAGCTACAAATACCTGATATCAATAATTTAGGGAAACGAATAGAGTGCTGTTTTCATTTGCGAGACAATTCTTTCATTGTTGTTTATTCTCTAACTGTCATCGATTAGACGTACAGTTGGCATAATTGAAAAGCTTATTGTATGCTTCATTATTGAAAAGGATGAGTGTTTTGGTCATGATTGTGAGTAACTCATAATAGCTCTGATGTTTCAGGTGCAGAAAATTCAAATATATACCATAATTTAAATTTGCGTTCTAAACATTGGCCGTGATCAGAGCACTAACTCTAACAACGTGTAATAAAGCTAGGAATCAGACCATTCGAACTGAACAAGGATCATCGTGAAGTGTTACTCAGGACTGATGCTGAAAAGGAATTAGGGGCTAAGGTTAAAGGAGTAGGACGCGCTGGGTTCGCTATGGGAGACCAGTGGCCTTGAGGCCATAGAACGGTTCTTCTCTATAACGGTTAGCTTTGCCGGTATAGTTTCTTGAATTAAAACCATCCCTCTTGTGGGTCAAATTTTCCACCTTGTCGACGGTGAGAAGGCTTATCTCATGCTTTGAGCAGGCATGTGAGACCAAGTACTAAAAGTATCACACATTCTTGTCATTTTGTCATGGCCACGTCGTAGAACGTTTATATAAAGACACTAACATCAGGTGTGATACTGGCGGGTTATGCCGCCATTCACGCACAGACTTTTTACTTTCAATCTAAGGGAGTAGCAATTTATGTTGTTATGCATCAATTTGTTTTATGGAATGAATAACCAAACACCTGGTTTGCTCATGGTACAGTAACTGAATATAATTACACTATTTTCGAGAAGGGGGAATGTTATGATCAGAGTAATAATCAGACTGTAAGAAACGAAGCATATAGTCACAGACAAGTGTAACTGAAGACTGATGATGACAAGTATGTTTATTGGAGCTTGGAGGACGCGACGGGTCCGCATAGGAAACACCATTAGAAGCAATAGAATAAACCTATTCATGTAAATGAGGGTTTAGCCTAGCAATTTTTTTTGCTTCATAGTTAGGAAAAAAATTAATCACAGAAACAAAGATTATTTGTGAGAATATCACCAATAATCGCATGCAATAAAATAATAAAATCTTCTTTCTCTTCACCTTTTCATACTAACTTTGGTCTACATGCGGTTTTGCAATGATGGCTGCATGAATGCGAGCGGTTGTGGAATTCAAGCAGCTGCTCAGCCAGGACCGCACGCGGTTTAGGTAGTAAGTGTATGGCTGCACATCATTGATGTAAGCTCTTCACAAAAATATCTAGGGTTGCAAGGAGATAGCGAACACATGAGACGTAGTTGTAAACAAATACAATTTAATATAGGAAACAAATAGAAATGCAGTATGTATCAAACACAATAACAGACCATAATCACGTATTCATTATTATGAATATATATGAACATGAATATGAATAAATACGAACATGAATATGAATAAATATGAAAAAGACACAAAAATACAAGGTACACTGACGAAAACACAACATAGACAAGAACATACACAATACATAAAAGCGAATCAATTTAATTAAAACTATTTGAATCATCACGACAAAAACAGTGACCAAATGGACACTATAGCCTAGGAACGTCAGTGCAGATTAAAAGTAAGAGCCTGCTATCAGTACACAGAGTTGCGTGTTTAGGGTTGTACTGTTCACTCTTAATATAACTCAAAAATACGACATCGTTCAATAGTCATACACGCGTTAGAAAAAAAAAATAGTGATCACCAATCAATTCAGGGAGGTTCATTCTAGAAAACCTAAGCCCAACACTCGAAAGGCAAAGCCAATATTCTAGTTGTTAAACGGGTAAATCATAATTCGTCCGAAACATGTTTTTGTGGTTGTGTACCTCATTTTTTACAAAGTGGGGATGTTTTAGCAATGCTGAGCCTTTATTTGGATTCAGCGATGCAAACTCTATAAAATTCAAAATATTAACTCGATGGGAGTGCAACACTGCCGACTACTGTTTTCTGAAACAAATTTATCATAACTACTAACAACATACATTAAATCAGCTTAATTTGTTGTAACCCAGGGTGGGTAAATGGTTCCATCCACCATATCATAGGAAACCTAACTGTAGTTACTTTTCTTATCAAGTGGACACAGCTACCGATAACCCCGCGCCCCGCTAGCATTCGAACATTCAACCGAATCTTAACTTTATCATAGTTCGTTTTATGCTTCGTTCAGCTAATTTGATCACAACTCGGTCTTGATACATAAGATTTCACAAACCCTGCGCCCGAATTTGAATACAAATGAGTAACGAAACGAAAAACATGTTTCCCTTATCTTCTGGGCAGTCGCCATTTTCACAGCTTTTCCAGAAACAATCCAGTTGTCGCAGTGCTCGTCAGTTGGTTGAGTCCCCTTCAGGTTTCCCTGCTGTTGTGCATAATTTATGATAAGCACTTCGATACTTCAAATTACGAATGGCAAAACTGAAAAATCTCTACATCGCATAGAATAACAATGAGGGAGAAAAGTTTGCACTTTCCATCGGCGTCGTCATCGGTGACGACTTGCTTTACTCAACCGAAGGCTCCTACCGACGAAGACGATGCGATACAAACGGTACGGCTTCTGTTGGCAGTCTCCTGACTGGAAAACTTGTGATGCATAAAGGTGTGAGTTTGACGAAAAAAAAAGGTGGAAGATTTTATAATCTACTTAACATAAATTACGCTCCGCATTGTGAATTTTTCACCCGCGATGCGCACAGTGTCAAAATTGCTTTTCAGTTCGGGCTGGTAAATACACACTTGACAGCTTTCTGGGGATTGCTGGCTGCTGGCTGCTGGCTGGTACGCTTGAGTACGGGCATTTCTTGGCTTGGTGAGGCTTTGTTTGTCGTCTGGAACGGGACTTTGCCGGGAGGGATTTTCCGTTTTGTTTCTTGATTTTTTAATATAAACTTCATCGGTAACGTACCATGTTGCGGCCAGAATAAGCAATGCACAAGCTGAGCTGTCAAAGAATTATTAAAATTTTCATCATTTTCGTTAGCGGCAGTTAGTGCAACGGGTCGCCTTAATAGCAAAAAATTACTGTCATAATGTGCTTCTTCGCAACATCGGTATGAGTTTTTACTGTTAAAATAAATTTAGAAAAAAAACTACGACTTTTACAATCATTCCCATTATGTAAATAGTTGTCTCGCGTATATCAAAATAGTTTGCAAATTCAAATTCTTCGACCCACATGCATATGCTACAGTAATGGACATTTTTTATATCCCCTCTTCATTATGCTGATTAATTGTGGGTAATATTTATTAAGTTACGAGTGATTATGTGTTTGTTAATGCAACGATAATGCTCATGTGTTTCGCGCGGTGCGGTGCGAGTTAACAAACATAATGTTCGTTTAGTCTGAGCCTAATGATCTCGTTAATGGAAGTATAATAAACCGTCAATCGGCGCCAGTTTACTAGAATATAGCTGCTTCATATCATAATTTGCAAATTTTTGTCGTCGTTTAGGGTTACATGATGTCGGTTATAATACCACCCCTAGAACATTTTTGTATCAGCCCTGCTGAAATTATTTCGAATAAGATCCAAGATGTGTTTGCCAAATTGAACCGGTTCAAAACACACCCGGTAGTAACGATTAACGTATGCATTCTAATCTAATCTTTAATCTCACACTAACGCAGCCAATTCTTGAAAGCATCCTGGAAAATGATGGTTTCTTGTATACATCATGTTTCTTGTCATCGGCCAGGCCAACTGCGTAGTATGTGCCGCAGAGAGGATTCCAAGAAATAGAGCGATTCCAGAAAGATCTAAAATCGCTCTACTACTTTGAATCAAGGGAAGGACGGAAGCGTAGACCTCCCGTACCAAACGCTTCCATGTAGAGTTAAACAGTGTGATAATTTGTACTTTATCGTTGGGAGCATAGATGCTAGAAAGTTGAGTTTATGCTCCTTTTGCCTATGGGTGGACTTTTGGCATTTGAACCAAAAGCCTGGCAATAATAGCCAAGGTTATAGCGCCTTATCTCGCTCAATAGGGGGTAGGTGGACTAAAACTTACGACGATGAATGAATGCGAAGCTGCAAATATCGTGCATTTATAAAAAAACTCAACTCGGGTGGCAAAGAAAAAAAATCTACAAAATGTAGATTTCTTCGGTACAAAGTTTATCTTTAGCTGGTCTATCTCCTCCAGTGATCTCATGGCATAATGGACCAAAGTCAGGTCCAGAAAGAAGGCCGCATTCTTCTTAACGTTAAACTTCTTCATAAAGGTGGCCAATTCCGGAAGGCACTTCGTACTGCATATCTCCTTGGTTGCCACCACTGAAGCCCTAAATGAAAAAAAAATGCTGGTCGTCAACCACAGAAGAACATTCTTTGGGAACTTGATGTGGAGATAGATTTGACGTCAACGACGTTAACTCCCTTGTGGGGGACGTTAAGTCCCTGGTCTCTAGTTAGTCGTTGCCGTCTAGTGTGAAGTCTCCTTTCTTGAGTCTCTGCTGCACTTTGTGTTCACGCAGCACTGTCAGGCAGCTGTACTAGGCTTTCGTTCAATGCTCTCACCTTTCTCCAGAAGAAAAAGGATGTTGTAAATGCTGAATCGGCTATATCTGGCAGAAAACAAGTAACTCACAATGTTCAACATATTCGCTCCCGGGGAGCTGGCAGTACAAGCAATTGCTGCAACCGCTGTCTATTTTTCTCTGTACACATCAGGGTTTGCCATGATTGGCGATGTACAGGTAAATTGACCACCAGATGGCAGGGTAACTGCATGAATAATTTCTGATATCAGTAAGATTTTTGAGATGCATACACACTTAGAAAATTTTACGGTATTCGGTAATTTTTAACCAAACTTTCAACAGCTGATTTAACGAATTTCGGTAAAATTTGACAAGTTCCGGTAATTTTTTTACCGGAATGCTGTAAAATTTCACTGAAATCCGGTAAATCGGATTACCGAACGTTCAGCTGTTGAAAATTCGGTAAAAAATTACCGAATACTGTAAAATTTTCTAAGTGTGAACGTTGTGTATTTAAGATGTTGGGTTTTCTGGGTAGAGGACTTCTTTGGCCCAAGCCCGAAGGATTCCAGGCATTTCAAGGAAAAATGTCAACCAAGAACAACAGAAAGTCCTTAATAGTCTGTATTCACCGATACTTCTCGGTTCTGCTTAAGAAAGTTTTTGAATATTTAAAGACCGGACTCGGAAAAATTGAGACACACAAAAATGATCACCAAAAATTCATTTTAAATCGGATACTTCTTGAGGGATTAAAAAACTATATATAAGCTATGTTTTGGCAAAATTTATTTATTGAATTACCTCCCCCAAGCTGAATGCTCGTACATTTCTCTTAACACTGTTCATGAGATCTTGGGCAAGGCTTTGTCCATCTTCCTTACACAATTTCTCCCAGTTTTTCTTCAAAGCTTTATTGGGTTTGAATGTTTTTCCGCTTTTCTGGTGTATTTGGCGGTTTCGCCTCCTTCGGGACCACATTAACGCCCTTCGTTTCGTACCAATCTATTACAGGCTTGGAGTAATGGCACGAAGCGAGATCCGGCCAGAACAGCGTGGAACCACGGTGAGAACGGAGGAAGGGCAGCAAGCGCTTCTGCAAGCATTTCTCTCGATAAATCTGCCCGTTTATGGTGCCGGTTGTAACGAACGGCTTTGCTGTACCGTCCGCACTCGCATATCGCCTACCACAACAGGTACGTCTTCGTAAATTTGTCCATCTTTCTCTTCCGGAACTTTTCCGGAATCTCTATGCGGGACGTACCGACATAAAACTCGAGGCCGGGGATTTGTTTGGTGTCCACCTTGATATATGTCTCGTCGTCCATGTCGAGACAGCCGCGCACACCGTGTTTTGCTCGTCAGTCCGGTTTGGCACCTTCCTGACCTTAAAAACATGTAGCCCAGCCCGCTTCATGGTCCAATTGACCTTTTTGGCCACGCCCCGGGTGGATAGGTTCGGGTTATTCTTAAAGTACTGCCTTATCTTCCACGCCTTCTCTGGGTATTCTGGGGCTCTGGGGCTCGATGGTCTTTGTCTCCTGGAACATCTTCACAACGCAGGACACGGTGGAATGGTGGATTCCAAGCCTTTTGCCGAAGCACCTGTGCGACTGACCAGGATTATCGATCACCGCGCCCAAGGTTTGCTGGCGTAGCTCTTCTTGTATCGAATGCATCTTGAAAACTACTTGACAGATCGCGATAAAATTGTGCACACATAAACATAACACTCTAAACTAGTATTACCCAAAAATTTTAATTTTAAACCAAGCAACAAAAAGTTACACCCAAAACAAAGTGTCCATTTTTTCCAAATAACTGTGCAATTGAGATACATCACTGAAATTTCTAAAACTGAGTCAGGATTCTTACTAAAAAAAACAACATCATTTAAATTTTTATTGTATTCTAACACTTTCGAAGAATTTATATATTAATATATTAAAATATTTTAATATTTCTTTAACTGTTACCAACATTTAAGTAACTTTGAACTCAAGGAGCTAAGTTAAAGTTGAGGCAAATTAATGATGAGCTGGTTTCTGGAAAGTGGCGAATGCTAAAGAAGTAATTCTAGCAAACCAGGTCGAAGTTGAAAGTGAAAGTTTTGGAAAGATTAGTGAACATTGATAAAGTGAGTGAACTATTGTTCTACAAGAAGCACATAAATAGTATTTTTATACTTCTTAATAAATTTATAAGGTCATTTTAAGTGAACTAAGTTTTCCTTACGAATGAAGAACTATGTTTTATTCAATAAAACCTACAAAATTCTCAGAAGATCTACAATAGTTTATTCAATGTTTTTTTTTGAATTTTTAGAGATTTAAGTGAGATCCTTATATTTTAAAGGCCTTCCAGATTGTTCTTAAATTTAGGTTGATTCATGTTTAACGCAGATAATTAAAGAAATTTCCAATCAATGAGTACGCTTCCAGATTTCATTTATGATAGGCTTTTTGAACTATCCGGACGTTAAGCAATAAAATTGAAAAATGTTCAGAATGCTTTCAAAAAAAGATTATTTTATATTAGGAGACTTTTTCTTATGAAAATTGTGAAAAAATTGAAATATTGATATATTTGGCTGATGGTTCTAGAATTAAATATTTTAAGTTCTGATATTCTGTAAGTTATAGCATGAACCTTCTAAAAATAAGTTGTTGATTCCAAAAAGCTTGATTCGAGAATTTAATGTTTGTTTGTTTGTTGTTTATTTTCGACATTTTACACATTCATGTGCATTCGTGTCGGAAGAGCTGAACTTAAATATACAGAGTGGTTTGATATACAGAGTGGTTTCTTAGTTTCTCATTTCTTCCCTTATTCATAATTTTTTTTCTTCTTCTTCTTTTTCTTCTTGACTTTACTTCATTTCTTCTTCTTCGTCAATACTAACGGTAGATATGTTGCGACTGATCGGTTATTTCTTCCGGGTGGAGGAGTGGTATGGCGTGGTTTCAACTGTCGTCGTATCGTCTGGGGGTACCGCTACGGTTTGACTTTGACCTGGAAAGATCACCGAGACAGTACCTGATGGTGATTTAAAGAACGGCATATTGACCTGTGGGACGCCAGTGTCCCACAGTGCCAGCTGCTGCCGAAACTACTACACATTATTTCCAGACCTACCGGCAACAGCCGGCACTGGGGAAAGGCTTTGTGTAGTTCTGTCGATAATTCCACTTTCGTGAGGTTGGTAGTGTTCGCTGGTGTAGGGCGGCGGCCAGGGCATAGGAGGGCTACCCCTCCCCCCTGTCGTCTATCCCAATTTTCCGTAGTTGCGAGGTGCTCTGCGTCCTTCCTAAAGCTGTTTAAGCAGTCCAGTTTGGTGCAGGAATGCCAGGAGTTTCGTCGTATTACCTTCGCTGTTATTCAAAACATCATGTAGACTCGTAGAGCAAATGTCGGCTTCTTGGCGTTCTGTCACGTACTTTCGACAGTGGAGAATAATGTGCCGCACGTTAACTTCGGTTCCGCAGCATTCGCAGATGGGCGGTGTGTCCTTTTTCAGAAGAAAAGAATGGGTCAGCCGAGTGTGGCCGATCCTGAGGCGTGTTAGCGCACGGTGGTCGGCTGGGTTGGCCTGGTTCTATCCACCTACGCGTGTCGAACTTCACTTCCCGCAATTTTGCGTCTCTAGCTTCGTACCACTGTTGTGTCCCATCGTCGTCTTATCGCTTGTTTCACTGCACGCAATGCATCTTCGCCCGGAATAGGGATGTTTATGGCGGGTTCTTCTCTAGCCTCGTTTGCTAGTCGATCAGCCTGGGTGTTTCCGTTGATCCCAGAATGTCCCGGAATCCAACAGAAGCGAACGAGTTTATTACGCACAATCTCTTCGATTTCTTGGATCCACGGGTGCTTCGACCTTCCTGATTCTAAGGCCAGAAGACAACTAGCTGAATCGGTAAGAATAACTATTTCGGCGCTTACGTTCGGTATCAAAAGCGCTCTCTTAATGGCGTACGCCTCTGCCGAGAAAACGCTGCATGGTTTCGGAAGGCTAAACAAATCTGCGAGGCCAGTCATGCAAAATGCGGCTTCAACAGTGTCTTCACTTTTCGAACCATCGGTGTAGACCACCGTTGACCTCTGGAATCTGGTCGCAAGCAGCTGTTGGACGACTGGACGGACTCTATCCGGCGGGTCACCGGCTCGTACACTTCGCTTTACATCCCATACTATCGATGGTTTACGTGCGTGCCATACACGATCGCTCTGTCTCGTTAGATGGTCGACAGCAGGAAGTTCGGTACCCGCCACATCAAATACACGCTCAGATGCTCGCCGGATTAGTGGAAGGATGCTGTTGGTTCGGCTTTAGCTAGAATCCGGATAGCCGTTCGTGCTAAAGATTGGACCGCAAGGAATTCAAAGGAAGTGTTCCAGCTTCAGCCATAATCGAGATGATTGGGCTGGTCACAAACGCTCCGGAAGCGTATCGTACCATTTTGTTGTACGCTGGGGCTAGGGTCTGCAGGGTCTCCGGTCCTCCTCGGCTCACGAGTCCAACTCCGTACATCAGCTTCGCAGTGACTAGTGCCGAACCCACCTGCAGCAAGGTTGCTCGGTTGCCACGCGGAAGTTTCGCTCCGATCATCTGCAATATCCGAAGTCGGGATTCGCATGCTTTCTTCACCGCTTTGCAATGCGGCTTGAACGTCAGCGTTCGGTCCAGCGTGACATCCAGGATCCTCAGACGGTTGGTCTTCGGGATGGCATTTCGATCGATGGTGACTACTTGCGCCGGCTCTCGACGCGCATTAGGGCTGCAGTAAATGTCTCGTGACTTTATTGCGGATATGGCAAACCCCACGCTTTTCGCCCACTTGTCCACCGCTTTGACAGCGGCCTGCAGTTTTCGGTGCAAGCATTCCCTTTTTGCACGTCGTACCACGAGGAGAATGTCATCCGCGTACAAAAGCATATCGACTCCGACGGGCAGCACACGAAAGATCGGCTGCATCGCAACAAGGAATAGTGTCACCGACAATACGGAACCTTGTGGTACTCCATTCTCCAGCGGGTATTCACGAGACATGTGCACTCCTATGGACACCTGGAACGTCCGTTCTGAGAGGAAACTTTGCAGCAGATTCAGCATCCGACCACGTATTCGCCAAGACTTAAGCGTTCGCAATATGCCGTGTCGCCAGGTGGTGTCGTACGCCTTCGATAGGTCTAAGGACGCTATCAGGCAGTGTTCGTCGGTAGTGGGCAGCGACCGTTCAAGTTCGGCAAAGTACGTATCAGTGCCGCGTCCTGCACGAAAGGCGTACTGTCGTTTATCGGGCCGTCCACTCGACTCCAGCTCGGTGATTAACCGTCGATTAACGATGCGCTCGAGGAGCTTCGCCATGCAGCTGGTGAGCGAAATCGGTCGGAAGGCATTCGGTCCGGATTCGTGGCAGTTTGGTTTCGGTATTGGGACGACAATGGCATTCCGCCAGCTTGCGGGAAACTCGCCACTGCGCCAGATATCGTTCAGCAGCTTGAGGAGTGTCGTTTTCACAGAAAGCGGAAGACGTTGCAGCAGAGGATACCCGATCGAATCTGGGCCTGTTGAGGCGCCTCGCCCTTTGTCGAGGGCCCACAGAAGTTCGTTCATGGTGATGTCGATGTTATACACATCATCGTTGTTGTGCGAGAAATCTATGGACCCTCGTTCAGCTGCCGCTTTCGCCATCTGGAATGATGGAGGGTAGCTGGAAGTCGCCGACCTTTCGCAGTAAACATTCGCTAGTTCTTCTGCCACTTCTTCGGGGTCGTCAGTGAACCTATCCGCTCGCTTGAGGATTACCGGGCGCTGTTGCCGGTTGCCACGCAAAGTGTTCACTGTCCGCCATAATTCGGTTGCTGTGCTGCTCGGCGATATCTTCCCTACGAAGTTTTGCCACGACTGTTCTTTCGCTTTGTTGACCGCCTTTCGTGTCGCTGCTCTTGCTTGCTGGAACCTCGCCAATGCTTCGGGTTGATCTGGATTGGATTGCTGAAGACGTCGGAGAGATCGAAGGCACTTTCGTCGCTGTCGAATTGCTATTTTTGTTTCGGGGCACCACCACGGTACCGCCTTGGGCCCGAGTCGTCCACTGGTTCGTGGTATGGAATTCGTCGCTGCTGTGATAATTTTCTCCGTGAAGCTGCTCACATCCCACTCGGCCTCTGGCAGGATAGTTTCCGCTGTAAGCCGCTCGTAGAACGACCAATCCGCTTGGTCGTACAGCCACTTCTGTCGAGCCGTTCGACGATTCGTCCACCCAGGGATGGACACTGTGATCGGGAAGTGGTCGCTGTTGTGTGTGTCCGACAATGTTCTCCAGGTGAACCTAGGAGCAAGACTCTCGGAGCAGATGCTAACATCGATAGCCGAAGTGTTTCCCGTAGCCGGGTCGATGCGAGTATGTGAGCCGTCGTTCAACACCACCAACTGTTTGCTCAAAGTCGTCTCAGCGATAAATTGGCCTAACGAGATCGATTGGTGGGATCCCCACGCGAGATGGTGCGCGTTGAAGTCCCCCAAGAGTAGCACTAGACCTTCCAGCTGCTCGAACAGCTCACCCAATGCAGTCTGACACTACGCAGAACTCGGCGGAATGTAGACAGACACTACAGTTACCTGGATCGGTGCGTGGATGCGTACAGCGATGAGGTGTAGTGTGGTATCGATCTGTACACGCTCAAATGGTATACCTTCCCGAACGGCAAGGCCAACCCCGTGTTGCCAGTAGTGAACGCTGTTCGACTCCAGAAGTAGCGTGTAGTGCCTGCCGACGAAGTCTGGTGGGACGACGGTTTGGTTCGCTTTCGTCTCCTGTAGAGCCACGACGCAAGGCTCGAGCTCGGCGATGAGGAGTATTGATATATTTGGCTGATGGTTCTAGAATTAAATATTTTAAGTTCTGATATTCTGTAAGTTATAGCATGAACCTTCTAAAAATAAGTTGTTGATTCCAAAAAGCTTGATTCGAGAATTTAATAGATATTTTAAAATCTCAGCAAAACATTCTCAAAGCAAACGTTACTTCCTAAAGCTTATTCTTGTTGTTACACATACTTTAAAATTATTTCGAAGATTCAAACCCAATTTACTCCTTGATTCGCCCTATGTACCAAATATGTCATTATTTCGGCGATAATTGGCTGAGTGAAGGGACACACACCCTACTTAAACATTTGTCCGTTAGGGTGGTCCTTCCTATCAATTCACTTTTTTTTAAATGTTGTTTTCATAAGCTCATGAATTTTGAACCGCTGAGCAGATTTTAACAACAAAATACTCAAATGAAAGGCTTTTTACAGTGTAAAAAAAATCTATAGTTTCAGTTATTCCTGACTACATTGAAAATTAATTTGAGTAAGCTTCAAATGGCGAACTTTGAAGGAGGGTGAGACCGACCTCTGGTCCTCACAAGTTCCTACCTCACGCCACCACGAGTCATATGATCATATAAGACTGCCAGCTGAAACATGGAGACGCTGGTTGGCGTAGCCTGGGCAATGTTGTCAATCTGACAATAGCGAAGTGAGGGGGTGCGACCGGTTAATCATATCATAATTTTCCATTATCATATCTTTCAGGTCTACCAGGTCATTATTGTAAAAAAAATAACATTTAAGATTCATTTTTTTCTCATGGCTGTCATACATTGTTTAAGTTTTCTGGTTCACAATGGATGCGCAAGTTTGTCTACAATTGACAATTGTAATTTTCAGTTCATATTGTAATATCCCTTCACTATATATAATTACGTGATAGCCATCACGCCGATACCAACGAACCCGCAAGATCAGCAGATTAACGGAGTCACACCACCTGGCCGAAGTCCATCGTCCAGCACATCATCAATTACGCGATAGCCATCATACCGATACCAACAAACCCGCAAGATCAGCAGATTAATAGAGTCACACCACCTGGCCGAAGTCCATCGTCCAGCACATCATCAAGAAATGTCCCGTCAGCAGATTTAGGTTACAAATAGCCGATCGAACAGTCGATCGCTCTCTTTTAGTTTCGATCCGTGACATAGTTAAGTTGATGTTAATTAAGCAGTGGAGTGTAATTAGTGTAAGAATTGAGTAAATAAATATTTTTTTTATGATTCTCTGAGACCAGATCTCATTATTGGCGCTGTAGCAGTTCGGTAAAGTTAAGAAGACTTGTGCAAACAACAGTGGAATAGTAGTGCAGTGAATAAACTCTACTTAAGTGGTTCCCGCATACGCGTCTGCAGCTGAAGGATTAAATCCGCTGATTGGATTTGAGGACCCCCCGGCACATCGTCAACTTTAACTGAGCCCTGGACACCCGTGAGTAAATTCGATACCTTTTTCATACTAACAGTGTTAAGAAGTGATAATTTACTTAAAATTTGTTTCGGCACTACAAGATAGACCGAGCAAATCGTATACGAAACTCAGATTCGACACTACTAGATAGACCGATCTGTTGTGTTAGCCCCACCGAACCACACACAGTACGTGGAAAGCAACACGATTCTGTATACGCCACTATTTCGAGAACAACGCGCTCCAAGTAGACGTCGTTTCTCACCCCCCCCCCCCCCCTCACCACGAAACATTCAAAACCAACGAGTGCGCATCAGGTTTCGTGAGCGTAAGGCAACATTCGCCGCGACGATAACCAAGTACCGTTGACAATTTGATTAAATTCATGCCGAAAGCTGCTAGTGGAAAAGCACTCAAGCAGGCACGAAAACAGCTGAATATTACATTCAAGACTGTTGGCCTTTCGGAAACTGAAGACAGCTCAGATTCGATAGCTCCGGTGACCTGTCACACATTCCTATTGAAAACCATAACCTTACTCCAACGAATTTCTGAGTTATCAATTAACCAAACTACAGAAATGGAACAAATTATGGAGCAATTACGCCTTATGAATGACAACATTATCTTCCTAACTCAACGTCAAGAAACGCAAGAACAAACTCTCAAGGAACTAAACCGACCGAACATAGAGAATACACAAAGAACAGATACCCAAACCGAAAACATTAGAGTAGAAGATTTCTATAGAATCCCAGACCCTATTAAATCCCTACCAACTTATGACGGCAATAGAAAACAACTACAAGCGTGGTTATCTACTGCGGAAGACACCTTAAAAATATTCGATGGCAAAATTAATGCACAACTTTATAAAATGTACGTTACAGCCGTAACAAACAAAATAGAGGAAAGAGCTAAAGATATTCTTTGTCTTGCGGGCAACCCCCAAGACTTCGATTCCATTAAAACATTATTAATAAACGCATTAGGTGATCGACAAGAGTTATCCACCTATAAGAGCCAGTTGTGGCAACATAAAATGACGGATGGAATGAGCATCCATAAATATTATCAGAAAACGAAAGAATTAATACAAAATATTAAAACACTAGCTAAGCAGAACTCAACTTATCAAAACAATTGGGCTGCAATCAATCAGTTCATTGATGAAGACGGCCTTGCCGCATTCATTTCAGGCTTGAAGGGCACATATTTCGGACACGCCCAAGCAGCTCGTCCTAAGGACATAGAGGACGCATATGCGTTCCTATGTAAATTTAAATCGCAAGAAATTGTAGCAAGTTCAGTCATAGAAAAATCCAATAAATTTACCAAACCCCCTTTTAAAAACGAAGGTTTCAAAGGTTCTCAACCAAATTTTAACAGAACACAATACCAAACCCAGTCACCTGAGGATAAACCCAAACCATTCCTACCAAAATCAACCCCGATGGACGTTGATCCATCACTTCGGAGTAGATTGACCCTTAACAAAAAACTAATTAACAATACAGAGATAACACCCTCTGAAAACTACGAATCAGACGAAGAAGAAGACGAAATTTTAGAAGGTAACACAAATTTTTGCGTGACAACCATAGACACTCCCCAAACTTAAAACAAAACTCTGACTTCTTACCATACATACTGACTTTTGACAGAAACAACAACAGGAAAATACGACTTCTTATTGATACTGGCGCAAACAAGAACATTATTAGAGCAGGAATTATCCCAACACAAGAGACAGACAATAAAACGACTGTGAAAAATCTATTTGGAACGCACACCATTAAAAAGAAAGGAAAATGTAATCTTTTAGGCCCCAACATACCTGACCAAACTTATCATGAACTCAAGTTCCACGATTTTTTCGATGGGATTATTGGTTCTGAATTTATGTCTAAAACCAAAACTTTCATAGATTTCGACAAAAACACAATTTGCATCAACAAAACAGTAATCCCCTTTAAAAAATACTACCCATCTAAACAACATTACATTCACACAGTAACTGTAGAAACTGACAAAGACGGAGATTGGTTTGTCCCTACATTCTGTACTATAACCAAAAACAACCTTATCCAACCCGGAGTATACTCCTCTGCTAACGGAAAAAGCACTATTAAAATACTTTCGAAAACCAAAACTGAACCTAAAATTCCTAAACTTAAATTGAAAGTAAATAATTTTGAAACGTTGACCCCAATTCCACTTGATTCAGAAAATAGCCCAGACAAGGAAACTATTGAAAAACTGATCAGGATGAAGCATTTATCACCTTTTGAGAGAGATAAACTCATCAATACGATAATTGACAACCACAAAGTTCTTTTAAGAACTAACGAAAAATTAACCACCACAACAATAGTAAAACACAAAATTATTACTAAAGATGATAACGCTGTGTACACAAAAACGTATAGATATCCCCATAACTACAGGAAAGATGTTGAATCTCAAATAAAAGAAATGCTTGAAAGTGGAATCATCACCCCCTCCACGAGTCCATACTCCTCACCTATTTGGGTCGTCCCAAAAAAAGTAGACGCATCAGGAAAACAAAAAATCCGAGTGGTAATAGATTATAGAAAACTTAACGAAAAAACCATCCAAGATAAATTCCCCATGCCAGAGATAGAGGACATACTTGATAATTTGGGCAAATCACAATATTTCACAACTTTAGACCTTAAATCCGGATTCCATCAGATTGAAATGGATCCCGACCATAGAGCCAAAACCGCATTTTCTACAAACCAAGGACATTTTGAATTTACCAGAATGCCTTTTGGGCTAAAAAACGCCCCTGCCACTTTTCAAAGGGCAATGAATAATATTCTATCCAACTATATCGGCTCGATTTGTTACGTCTATCTCGACGATATAATTATCATCGGGCATAGCCTTGAAAACCACCTTGAAAATCTTTCAAAGGTTCTTCAAAGACTCGCTCAATTTAACCTAAAAATTCAATTGGACAAATGCGAATTTTTACGGAAGGAAACCGAATTCCTCGGACATATTGTGTCACCCGATGGAGTAAGACCTAACCCTGACAAAATTCAGAAAATTTTGGATTGGAAAATACCAAGAAACGAAAAAGAAATTCGCCAATTTTTAGGACTTTCTGGATACTATCGAAGATTTATTAAAGACTACTCGAAAATTACCAAAGCAATGACCAAATATTTAAAAAAAGACACAACAGTAAACATAAATGACCCCGAATATATCGAATCCTTTCAAAAACTGAAACAAACAATAGCCTCGGATCAAATACTCGCCTATCCCGATTTCAATCTACCATTCATACTAACTACTGACGCTAGTGATTTTGCAGTAGGAGCAGTTTTATCTCAAGTACAAGATAAAATAGAACGGCCAATTGCATTCGCTAGTAGAACTCTCAATAAAGCAGAAACTAATTACTCCACCATTGAAAAAGAGGCACTAGCCATCATATGGGCTATACGGAAATACAAACCATATTTATTTGGGAATCAATTTAAATTGTATACAGATCATAAACCACTGACATTTATAAAAACCTCAATGAAAAATAATAGAATACTACACTGGAGATTGGAATTAGAAAATTACCAGTATACTGTAGAATACGCAAAATAGAAAACCCAACTGAGATTAATGCTAACATAGATGATGTAGATTCCGATTCACCACAAACCACAACATCCGACGACGACAGTACTTCACATTGCACCGGCAATCCGGAAGACCTATCTGACGAACTAGAAACTGTACATTCTGCAGACACCTCAGACGACTATTTCATTAATTCTACCGAAAGACCTATAAACTATTACAAAAACCAGATCATTTTCAAGATATCGAGACTGAACATCGAAGCAACCGAATCACCTTTTACAAATTATAGAAGATCAATAATAAGCATGCAAGACTATGACGAGACAAGTATAACAGCGTTTTTGAAAAAGTACCACAACGGAAAGCAGACAGCAATCCTTGCACCCGAAAATTTAATTAATCTAATCCAACAATCTTATAAAAACCATTTCAGTAGCTCAGGATACTTCATTATTACTCATTTCCAAGTAGAAGACGTCATCAGTGAAGAGAGGCAAAACATGCTCATCACGAAGGAACACGAAAGAGCACATCGTGGAATCACGGAAGTGGAGAATCAACTAAAACGAGCGTATTTCTTCCCAAGGATGCATAACAAAATCTCAACAGCTATCAACACCTGCACAGTATGCAACACCCACAAGTACGAGCGCAAGCCGTACAATATAAAAATCTCGCCAAGGCCAGCGACAAGGAAACCAATGGAGAGAGTGCACATGGATATTTTCTCTATTAATTCAAACAGTTTTCTATCAATGGTTGACTCTTTTTCAAAATATGCACAGATGATCCCCATAGCAACAAAAAATCTGATAGACGTGAAAAACGCGCTTACCACATTTTTTGGTCACTATGGAACACCACTACAAATTGTAACAGACCATGAAACCACCTTTCGATCTATCCAGCTTAAGAACTTTTTGAACAATCTGGGAGTATCCCTTACCTATGCTTCATCATCAGAAAGCAACGGGCAGGTAGAAAAGACACACTCAACCATAATAGAAATTTATAACACCAACAAACACAAATTTCCAGAAATGAACACTTCGGAACTGATCGCAATTTCTATTTCATTATATAATTCCAGCATTCATTCATCAACAAAATTCACCCCACAGGAAGTGCTTTTCAACCAAAGAGACCAATTGGATCCTCAAGTAATCGCACGGGAAGCCAACGAAATTTTTTCCAAAGTTAAACAAAATATTGAAAAGGCTAATAACAGCCAAACAAAAGGTAACCATAGTAAAGAAGATCCCCCTGCCATCCAAGAAGGACAAAATGTGTTTATAAAACCAAATATTAGAAAAAAATTAGACGCAAGAGCAATTCAGACGACAGCTCATCAAATTAAAGAAAAAACTTTCGAAAATTCTAGGAGAATTAAAAGGCACAAAAACAAAATCAAAAGACTAAAAAAATCTTAAAAATGTTTAGGTTTTTCTTTTTACTTACTTTCACCCAAATATTAGGCCAACACTTAGAAATTGAAGATTTAAATCAAAAAGCATTATTACTATTAAAACAACAAGACTGTTTCATACAAACTGGCATTATCAAAATTGTTCATCCCATTAATCTAACAATTATAGAAGAAAATGTATCCCTATTCTTACAAATTTCAAGAAAGATCGATCAGAATTTACCAATTGCAAGTCTCATTAGTAGGAAGAGTAGGCAGCTAGCAGATAACTTATATAAATTAAAACCCATTAAAAGTAGCAGGCAGAAACGATGGGACATCATCGGAAAAGGCTGGAAATGGCTGGCAGGCAACCCAGACGCAGACGACTTGAGAATAATCAACAGTACATTCAACGACCTCATCGACCAGTCAAACGAGCAAATCAAAATCAACCAATTTATCAACGAACGGATTTCGAAGGTAACTTATACCATTAACCAACTCACTTCAATCAACAACATCCTTTCGAAAGAAACCGACGCCATCACATTACTTTTATCCATGGAAACAATGAACAACATCCTTGAAGAAATCGAAGACGCAATCCTGAGAACCCGCATATCGCTATCCAACAGTAAGTTATTAACACTAAAGGAAATCTTCCTAATTGAAACCATAATCAACGAACAAGGTATAACGACTAATTTCCCAGAGGAGGCATTGAGTTATGCCAAACCAAAAATAGCTAGCAAACCCGACATACTACTATACATTTTAGAAGTCCCAAAGACAAACGGAAACTGTCAAATTATCAACATCATACCGTTGACCGTCAACGATACTATTATAACGGATATCCCTCAATACGTTATAAAGTCAAATGAGCAACTCTACACTACAAACCATCCCGAGTACGTAGTACAGCAATTACACGATACTCAAGCATTTTTCGACAATTGTGTTTATCCAATCATAATGGGATTGGCAAGCCACTGTTCCGCTTCAACAAGAAACCAAACCGATTTTATACCTTTACCCGGAAACATGTTGCTAATCAACAACGCAAAGGAACAATACTTTAGTTCAAGCTGCGGCCCACACAATAGGACGCTATCAGGAAATTTCTTACTATATTTCCAAAACTGCACCGTCAACATAGCAAACCATTCGTTCACTTCAGAAGAAATCATCAGCAAAACAATACAACTAACTGGCACATTTCCTGGACTTTCAATCAACAAGGAAATCATCGATAAACAAAACTTATCAAGTTTGGATTTGAAGACAACGAATAATCGTCGCCGAATTGACCACATACAGTTACAGCAATTTGAGCACAAGAAATGGTTCTTTGGACTTTTTGGTGGAATGTCAACCACCGCAATTATTATCATAACAATAGCAATCCTTTGTTTCCGCAGGAAAAGAGTCGTGTTCACAGTAAAATATCCAAAAGTCAACCGAATCTCGAAACAAGCGCAAAACCCAAAGTTTTTACAATCGACCGAGGACGTCCGATCTTACCCCCCGGAGGAATTACGTGATAGCCATCACGCCGATACCAACGAACCCGCAAGATCAGCAGATTAACGGAGTCACACCACCTGGCCGAAGTCCATCGTCCAGCACATCATCAAGAAATGTCCCGTCAGCAGATTTAGGTTACAAATAGCCGATCGAACAGTCGATCGCTCTCTTTTAGTTTCGATCCGTGACATAGTTAAGTTGATGTTAATTAAGCAGTGGAGTGTAATTAGTGTAAGAATTGAGTAAATAAATATTTTTTTTATGATTCTCTGAGACCAGATCTCATTATTACATATTAGCTATGTTCTTGCAGAGTAATTATTATCAACTTCTTCTCCTAGGCTAAATGCTCGTACTCTGGACTTAACGCTATCCATCAAATCCTGTGCAACACTTGCGCCATCTGTTTTAAACACTTTCAACAATTCTTTCTTCAAATTCTTCTTGTTTTTGAAAGCCTTTTCCAATTTTTCGGAGCTTGCTTTTCATAACCGCCCAAAATTTTTCTATTGGACGAAGTTCTGGCGAGGTTGCGGCTTTTTCTCCTTCGGCATAAATACAATGTTGTTGGTTTCATCGGTTTCGCGTAATGGCACGATGCCAGATCCGAGAAAAACAGACTGTCACCTCAGTGGGACCTGAGAAAAGGCAGCAGGCGATTCTGGTGGCATTTTTCTCTATATATTTGACCGTTGATGGTTCCGGCCATTATGTACAGCTTGCTGAATTTGCCGCACCTAAATATTGTCGGAGCATCCAGGTGGGACTTGCTGACGAAAAACTCTAGGATATGCTTGGCGTTCTCTTTATTGAACATTTAGTTGTCCATAAAGATGCATTTCGGTGGCACCAACCACTCGCGGTACAGCTTTCTAGCGCGGAGTTTAGTCACCGTATTCTGTTTATCGGTTCGGTTTGGCGACTTCCTTACTTTGAATACATGAAATCCCGCCTGGTTCATTGTTTGCTGGTCGAACCAGACGGTAGAATTCAACTTCTTGGCCTCGTCCCGAATCTTGTCGGATTTCACTTGAAGTAATCCGTCACCATCCTTGCGTGATCGGTCTCCTCTGGGTCTCTTTGAATGATTTAACTACACGAGACACGAGACACCAACTGTTTCGCAATCCACTTGATGGGCTGGCCTGGATTTTCCACGTCCGCGACAAAACCATCTCAATCACCACTTAACAGATTGTGACGAAATTTTGCACAGTTAAACATAATTTCAAAATATTTTTACCCAAAATTTTATAATTTTTTACCCATTCAATAAAAAGTTCTACACAAAAGAAAGTGTTGCATTTTTTTTTCTAGTACAAAAATGAACTGATTGTAGAGATTTTTCATGCGTTAACTTAATTGGGTACAGAAAAAATACAGGTATTATCAGTTGTTTTGAAGCAGCCATTCCTAAAACAGTTAATCAATTACGCTCGATGGTTTGTTTGCACTGTCAGCGTTACCCGGAGTGAAAAGGACATCGTGAGGCACTTTGTTTGCCAGATATATCATCCTCTTTGTAAATGTCAGCATTTACATCCTCTAGACGGTGACCCTGGCGTAGTGGTTAACATCCATACCTCTTACGTCAAAGTCACGAATTCGAATCATACCCCGGACAAGTTTCGAAAATAACCAAAGCGGGTTTCAAGTAACTAAAAAGGGAGATGAATGATGTCCAAGGCGGAAAGTCTCGTTTATCAAGAAGCAAAAAAGAAAAAAAATATCCTATCCTTGCCGGAAATATATAAAAATACAGTATCAAACACACAAACAGTCCATAATTACGTACAAATTAGAATGAATACGAGAAAAAACCAAAATACACAGTACACTGACGAAAACTCAACATGGACAAAAAGTACATAATACATGAAAGGTAATTCATTTTATTAAACTATTTGAATTATCACGATAAAAATACTGACCAAACGGGCACCTGTGTCTGTGTGTTGATTGAAAATAGAGGTCCATAGAAGTGAATTTAACCAATAAAAGGGTCCAGTGCAAATTAAAAATAAGGCCTTGCAGTGACACTCCAAAAAATTATTTAAAAAATTCGGCCCTACAACATTGATGGCATGTGGTAGGGTCACATATTTTTTAGAGACTTTTTAAAAGACTATCAGCTCATTTATCTCTGAATTTTATGTTGTGATAGCGGTGACCATGATATATCATGAACTAGTTTACTGACTTATCTAAAAAAATATGTTTTACTCTTTTAAGGAAATCATTTTGTTTCGAATTTTTTATGCAATAAATTGCTTTGACGAATCGCCAAAAAGTTATTGATCCGCTTTGCAACCTTCACTTAGTAGATTGTACTTATTTTGGTTGCACTTCACAAAATAGATTGTAATATACCGTCTATCGCTGTGTAAACATTTCGAAGATTTCGAAGCCTTGAAATACATTAAAAAAATGTCAAATGGTTCTATCCCTGACGTCAATCTATTTGGGTAGTGGAGTATGCAATGGCTCACCTAGATCATTAATTTTATCACGAACAAGCAAATCGAACTGGGTTGTAATCACCAGGCACACATTACTTTCATCCGCTGATTCACGATTATGTGTTCGCCGTGTTCACTGAGCTGCTCTAGCGATGCGGACGATTTCACCGCTATGTTCCTCCTCCTTCTTCTTCCCGTAATAGACTTCGAAGCGAACGTTTCACCCGCTCTCAACATAGTGTTCTGAATGCACCCAAGGAAGTCGAGAGCTTGAAAGATTTTCTCTGATGAATCCAAAATTGAAACTTGCCTGGTTCCTTTACTGACTAGGCTACGAGTCCTCCAATTCATCCCCCTTTCCATAAAACCGAAAAGACGACAGCCATTCAGCGATAAAACACGATAATCCAATCGTCAATCGGTAAAACAAGAACCGTGTAGTTTTATGAGACTCGTTTGAAGCTGGTCTACGACAATTTTTGCGAAATCCTTCCGTTTTCTTCTGTTAGCCCATCCACCCGAGAGCGAAATTCCTTCTTGAAGTTTTTTTCCCTTTTCATTCCAACAGAGCAGAAAAGGGTTCAGGTTCGCAGCGCTTGGAATAATTTGGCCTCTATTTATTGTAATTCCACTCCCAAGGATTTCGCCCGCGACTCGTGCCATACTAATAAGACAAATCCCAGGAGCTGCGACGGAAGCGACCGAGTGGGTTGAGAACCAATAAAAGACACACGATTTGAGCCGGCATGCGATGATTCCCTGCCGATTGCCGGCAGAGGAATCGAATCAACTTTCAATCTACCGGAGAATCGTATCACATCAACAGACGAACCTATTGGAATCTGAGCCATGGTGTGGGCATAGGTGGACCAATCCGAGAGCACTCCGACAGACACAGGAAACAACATCACAGGCTGGCAGGTATTTGTGCAGTTTAATGTAGGATGAAATTCGATTATTGCTACATGGTACACTTTCAGTCGAGCAAATTCTTTGTTAGCTATAGCTGTCTTCGACATATTGGGAACTGTGTATGTCCTATTGTGGCGAGGAGATTTCAAATTGCCTCCTTTGAGTCTTTGAACGCCTCGAAGAGGGAAAACTTTATCTTGTGCAGGTGAGTAATTGAAGATTGGAAGAGGCAAATTGTGTGGAATGGAGCCGAGCTGATGGTTCGGGCTTAGTCCGAGCTAAATGTATTTGAATAGTCAATTGTTTCAATTATTACTGAGTTGAGGTCTTATTAACTCCTGGGTTGTTACATAGTATTCAAAATTTGATCCGCGAAATATGAGATGTTTAAATTGAAATCGAAGTTGTAATGGCCAAACCGTGACAAAACTTAAAACATATACAGGGTACCTGACGATTTTTTGCTGTAATCGACTTAGAAGAATTGCACTTGTTAGTCATATTTGCAATAAACGTTTTCTGGTTTGTTATTGTGGTCTTGTGAGGGGTTCTATCGGTTCCCGTTCGATGACGCCCCACGCAAAATTCCATATGATTGATATTGAGATATTGATTGATATTCTATGGAGTCAAACTTATTTCTCCTCAAACACTGGAACATGCCATTTCGGTGTTATCTTATCATTATGATCAAGTGCTCCGTCTAATTGGAGGATTATATAACAGCCAGCAGCAACTTTCTTCATCCACGGTACAACATCCAGCAGAATCTTCAACTGTACATCGGCTGTTACCTATAGTTCTTGATCAAAGTAATATGGGGGCATTACATCCCCAGTGCTGGGGACTACGCCAGAAGCATCACATGAGCCGATATCGTGGTTGTCATGATGATAGAAACCTGGCTAGTTATGGTCTTGTGCCGAATAGAAACCTGACTAGTTTTTCATCCGAATAAAAGATGTACGAATTGATATGATGTGATGCTTCCAAAATTCTCAGCAGTTTTTAAGATTTTTTCAATTGCTGTGATTTCGTCGCAGTGTTCATCACCAAGGTTTATGCAAATATTCCCCGGATTTAGATGTCCGAACACCTCCACCATGGACCTCATTGTCCTTGTTCTATTCTTTATATTCATTTGTTCTACTTTTTTGACCCTGTTCCGTTCAGCCCCGTATTGGAACAGCACTTGTTTTACATCCGGGTAGGTGTTTATGCTAGTTTATGACTTGCCCAAGGCTTTTTTTTAAATAATAGAAAGTTGCTCTCGAAACATTTATCGATCGAGTTATTTACTTCACGCCTTTCTCGCCGCGCAATCAATAAAACGACGGTTGATTTTTTGACATCTTTACGTTTATCAACACTGTTTGTTTGCATCGGACACCTAACACTGACACATGTATTTAAATTACGTTCCGCAAGCATAAGAAATTACTTTTTGAAATTTACTCCGAAAATTCGTCAAGCTTCACTACACGGTAAGAATCGAAAACCCATTAATGGGTAACATTTCACCCATTTCTCAGAAAAAAAAAGTCAAACTCGAATAACCCATTTAGAGAAGCGGAACCTATTCTCACCATAGTACATATATCCATCACATTTTGCAGCCATCCAACTTCAAACGTAAAAAGATGTTTAATTTTCCCAATAGATGGACGCAGTAACCAAGAAGTTAGAACCTTCAAAAACGTTTCGGAGACATACATTTCGTAAAAATAATGAGCAGTCAGATTTTCAACACAATTTCTAACCTTTGCACTACCAATTTGTCGTATTTATCTAACCGTACTAGGGAATATACTCGAGCCAGACTCCAAGTTTTCTCTTTAATTGCACTATATCCTCAAACATTTTCCGTGCGTGATTGCACAAGCCATATAAATCACACTTCACTTATTACACTAGCCACACGAGAATCTTCGAATACGTGATAAAATATTAGAAAACTATGGGATTAATTTTCACAATAATTAAAATACGCTTGCACCTATTCTGCACCGTGTTAACAATCAACGTTATCGCTTGATGTTGCACTGCTCACATACTGTATAGCAAACACGTTAACGCTAGTGTGCGTGTTCAATCATTCATAGAGCATTCTATGCCCAACGTTATGGTGAGTCTTGTTGTCAGTATTCTCATGGAAGAATAACAAACAAACCCTTTTATTTTGTCTTGGTTATATGCATGCTACCCAACACACGTGAAGTGCTGTAAAATGATCTACTTAATTTTTGGGTGTAGTAGTGAAGAACGTTAACATTTTTGGATTTTTTTCTTGATTAAAATCAGAACGATTAACATATGTACACAGATGGGATTAATGTTTTTCTTGATATTATTAATATATAGGTACATAGCAGTTTCAACTTTTCCGTATTAAATTGGAAGAAAATTATCAGAATCGAATGTTTTGTGTGTTGCTAAACGATTAACGGTAAGTAGACGAATAGATTAGATATTCACAATTTGTGTCCTCAGTGTTCTTGGTATTTAGTACATATTCACCGATTTCCACTGGAGGTCTGCTTATTGAGCTCAAGATAGGTTCCGCTTCCCTACATTTATTTATTAACATTTATATCAAATACAAACCGATTTAAACATTGAAGCGCTCCAGTAAAAGTCGTATAATTTGCCTGCAACGATCTAGAAGCATTTGCTCTTCTTCGCATTCTTTCGTTCATAGGGTACTTCTAATCTAGTGTGCAACGGCTGATTCCCCTTTTTGTTTTGAATAATTCTCGGGTTTTTTTTTCATTAAGGCGAATCTAACATTGAGAGATTCTCTCCGGTCTCGCTTTCTTTCATTTATTACAGCGCCATTATAACACTTTTGATGGATCCTCATTTACAGATCGCAACACCTGTACTTGAAAAAGAAAAAGAATATGAACTTGAAAAGGAAAAAGAATTTGACTCATTAATAAAAACTTTGATCGACTCACACACATTACTGTTTGACCAAATTTTGATCGGAACACCCTTTATATTCAACTGCCATTACGCTTGCTTAGATATGGATATTATGGATTTCGTCAATAAAGGCTTACTAAAAGTACATTGGTTCACCCCTCGCGCATCGCTAGCACGCCTCTAGAGTTGGGAATCGAAAATCTTTACAAGTGGTGTGTTTACACTTCTATAGAAAATCAATTTAGTCGATCGCGTTCAGAAATAACGCCAAATAGAACTCGAAAGAAGAAAACATATTGTGCACAAACACCTGGAAAATCTGGACTGGTCCGGTTCTAAGCTGGCTAAAAGGTGAAGATACCGAAAACAACAGTTTGACGAGTGCTCAAGACCTACCAGGAAATCCTGGAGTGTGGAAAGGAATCATGGACCTACGAAAAACTGGATACAGGGATCGTCCGCTGCGCAGCAAGGTGTTGAGATACGTTATGGGCCAGCCCCGGTCTTTCGATCCGGGATGTGGCCAGAAGGTACAACGCCAATTTTCAACGGTGCAGAACATCCTTGCCAGGGAAGAATTCAAGTCGTACAAAGTTAGTAAACATCCGAACCGCCATATGAAACGGAATTCCGTGGCCAAAAAGCATACACGGCTCTTTTACGATCATGTTTTGACGAAACACATAGGATGCATTTTGATCGATGATCGAAATATATGTCAAACTCGAGTTTAAGCAGCCTCCGGTCAAAAGTTTTACATTGAGACTGGACGTGGAGATGTGCCGGAAGATTCCAAGTTCGTGTTTGATGACAAGTTTGCGAAAAAGGCCATGATTTGGCAAGTCGATTTGCAGTTGTGCCCTGAAAATGGAACATTTCGTCATATCTTCGACGATGTCTT